>CM059999.1:30195524-30356914 GCA_030463065.1 Aphidoletes aphidimyza
TTATATAAAAGCGGTTTGAGACAGACAATCAACTGAAAACATAAAATTGGAAATTTTTTCGACGTGTGTTTTGCTATTTGAGTTTGAAATTTCAATTTCAAAAAAATATTCACCCCTGCGGATCCTCTCTTATAATTTTTTTTGCAGTGGGTCACAATACCTCTCAAACGATATGGATATGCTTCAGATCAGTAAAGTGGTTCCCTAGATATGACTCTTCAAAAAGTGGCACTTTTTGCGATTTCGGCCAAAATCCAAAAACTGGACTATCCTCTCCCAGCCAAACCCTTCCACCTGAAGAGCCAAAAATTTGGCCGTCTCAAAAATCTCATTTTTTCGGCATTCGAGTGATGTGTTTAAATTTTCAGCCAAATCGGAGACATGTCTTGCAATTTTTGTCCGACTTCGTGTGGAACTGCCGATATTTGAAAATCGCCTTTGATGGGAGTCGATTGGCATTTGATTGTTTGCTAAATTCTGTCGAGATTAAAGATTAAAGAGAAAAGTCCATTTCGGATTTATTTCGTATTTTGTTTTGGGTGTAGCGAAGCGCACCGGGAACCAGCTAGTATGGTATAAACATTGATCCACTTCCGATCTCTTCATTCCAAAATTCATTGAAGCCTCATTAAGCGTCTCGTTCCATACGCGACTTGACTGTTTTAATCCATAAATGGATTTTATCAGTCTGCAACTTCTTCCAGTTCCATCATTAAAATGTTCAGGCTGCTCCATAAATATTTCTTCTTTCAGCTTCCTATTCAAAAAAGCTGTAACTGCATCCTTTTGGCTGATATCTAAGTTTAGATGAGCTGCTATTGCCATCATCATCCGAATTAAATTATAGCGTATTACTGGTGAATACGTTTCATTATATTCAATTCCCTCAACCTGGGAAAAACCTGAAAACGGCGAGCTTTGTATCGAATAATTTGCCCATCGATACCTTCCTTTGTTGCAAACACCCATTTGAACCTAATCGCTCGTTTTTCTGGTGAAAAATCTTCCAACACCCATGTGTTATTTTCACTCAATGATGCATATTCTTCCTGCATCGCCTCCACCCATCTATCAGCTTGTGTATGGAATAACCGTTCTTCCATACTGAACCGCTTCCTTTACAGCAAGACATTTTTCCTCCTCCAAATTTATTTTATTTTGGGCTGCGTCATTATTAAGAAAAATTACGTCCTTAGCTATAACTACCTTGTTGCTGGTCTTGTTGTAGATCCTGTATCCATTCGGCTCATATCCATTCGGCTCATATCCCTCTTCCGATTTTTCATCCAATTTCCTTCTCCTTTCCTTTGGTAGGAATCATTGCAGTTTCACCAAATATCCGAAGTTTCCCCAGATCAATCTGCTTTCCATCCCAAAGTTCATTTGCAGATTTTGAGCCATTCCCCTTCGGTATTATATTCAGCAAATATACGGCAGTTTGAGCAGCTTCTGCCCAAAATTTATCATCCAGCTTTGCGTCCAAGAGCATACATCGCACCCTTTCCATGATGGTGCGATTGTACCTTTCCACAACACCATTTTGTTGCGGAGTATAAGGAATACTTTTTAGATGAATGATTCCACCGTTCATAAATAACTCTTCCATTTGTTTATTCACGAACTCTCCTCCATTGTCGCTTTCAATAGCTTTTATCTCTTTGTTAAGCTGATTCTCTACCAAATTTTTGAATTGAACCATTTTGTCATAGACCTCACTTTTTAGTCTCATTGGATGTAAGAATATCTTTTTCGGATAGTCATCTATGAAACTTACAAAATACCGATGGCCTCCCAGTGACTAAACGGGCATCGGCCCATTCACATCCGGTCGAATAAGTTTCAGCAATTCATTGCATCTTTTTCCATGTCCTATAAAACATTTTTCCCATCACGCACACTTTACACTTTTCACTTGGAAGGCTGAATTTTTGTTCTCCCTTTAAAAAATTCATTCCTCCATATCCGGGATGTCCCAACTTCCTGTGCCACTTAATGCCATTGTCTACTTCTCTACTGAAACATACCATTTCAGTTGCTCCTTTGGCTTTGATTCTGTATATCCCGTCCATTAGTCGACCTCTATTACTATTGATTTTTCTTTGTCCATCACTTTACACTCTCCCTGTGTAAATAGGATCTCGTAACCGTTTTCCGTGATGCGTCGAATGGAAATTAAATTTGTGCACATCTCCGGCACTTCCAATGACGAGCTTTACCGTACCAGTTCCATGTACTGTCACTTTATTGTTGTTCGCCACCATTCCTCGGTGCCTCCTTCCTCGTCAAGTTTGTCAAAATATTCTCTGTTATTGCAAATATGTGACGTGGCCCCACTGTCAATAAACCACTCCTCTTTGATCGCCTCTCCATTTTCATTTGAGAGGAATGCGATCATTGTTTTCTCTTGCTTAGCCCCTTCTGGCCGTCTCAACTGTCTTTGTTGCGGTTTCCTGCTATTTCTTCGTGGACATTTAGCGACCAAATGCCAATTGTCACCACATTCGTGACATTTTAAGTCCCTTTTTGGACAATCCACTACCATATGTAATGTATCTCCACACTTGAAACATCGTCTCTTTCCCTTCCATTTCTTATTCTGGCTTCTTCCTTTTTCTCTCAAAACCATGGCCGGCATAGCCTTGTCTTCCTCTGTCCCAAACGGGTCATGTATTCCCTGTAAGAGCACCGTTTTTATATAGTCAACCGTCAATGGTGTCCCACTATTTTCTATACCCAAAATCATGGGTCTGTACTCCTCCGGCAATCCTCCGAGCATTAGAGAAGCAATAACTTGCTCCTCGATGTCGAAACCCGCTATTTTTGTTTTCCTCCAATTGAGTTAAATTGCGTTAACATATTTTTCCACGCTTCTATACTGGTTTAACCTGATCGAGACAAGTTGATTCAGTATAGCTATTTTTCGGGCCACTCCTGAGTCGTCAAATGCTTTTAGAAGACCATTCCAGACGACCCATGCCGATTTGCTATCCTCTATATAGTTGTATAGAGAGCTTTCAATTGAGAGTGTCAATTCGCTGATTGCTTGTGCATTTGTGTTTGGACTTGTTTCGGGTGAAATCTTTTCTTCGATCTCTCCCTCTTAACTTTTCGACTGATGATGATGCTCGTGCATCCGTCATTCTTAATTTAATCTGGTAATCTGATTCGTTTAAACACCGTTACGATGAATATTGATTCACCCTCTCTCGGATTAAAGTTTCCCCGTATATCTGTGATGTTGATGATACCCGGAGAATAAAATTGCCAAAACAAGAGTCTTTCAACCTTCTTAGTATCTTTGTTAAAAAGTGCCAAACCCGTTCCCTTTGGAGTTTTGGTTGTTACACTATATTTTATTTTGTGTGCCTTTTTCCAAATTTATTCCCCTCGCTTTTGTATAATACAATCGGATTCAGGAATTCCCACTAGACTGGCCAAAATTTCATCGAAGTGATCGGATCAAACTCTCCAGCCTCTCATTTTTTTCCTTTTCATAAAAATAAACGATTGGCAAAGTTTGAACGCAAAAAAAAATTTTTAGAGGTAGCGCACACCGTGAGAAGGTCAACGACTCTCGTTTCATGCAAATTTTTCAAATTTCACCAAAAATACCACATTTGTCGATCGAAAACTCATGTCAAACTTATTTATTCTCAATTTTTTACATTTTTAAGTTCAAATACAAGTTTAGGAGTACTTGGTACACTTTTTCGTATACTTCTAGTGCAAAAAATCTCAAAAATAGGCGTTCTGAGGCGAAAATTCATATCTTTCGATGACATTTCCTGTTTATTTGGTTCAAATTAATCCGATTTGATGTGCATATGATATTTCTACGATGAATATTTCGGTAGTTATAGGCGCCCAAAGTTGTGTTTCTTTCGAATATGCGCGAATGACCGACATAACGTCATAAAGCCCGCAATAAAAGATGCTAAACCAATCTAGAAAGACTTGCGTATGACCTTTTCTGACCAATTTTTGCCAAGGAATCGATTGCCGAGCGATTTGGAACGATACAAGTCCGTTTTGTAGTCGACAAACGCACAAGTTCCGAACAAGCTTCCTAACTCGTCATTATAGTAGTAAACGACTTTGACCTTCTGATGGTGTGCGCTACCTCTAAAAATTTTTTTTTGCGTTCAAACTTAGCCAATCGTTTATTTAAATGAAAAGGAAAAAAATGAGAGGCTGGAGAGTTTGATCCGATCACTTCGATGAAATTTTGGCCAGTCTAATTCCCACCTTTTCCCTTCTAAATCAATTGGTGAGAACTCCTCTGTCCTTAAATCTTGACCCTGGCCTGAAGTGTTCGCTACGGGAAGATTGTCGATAATTTCAATTCCCCTTGTAATACTGCCCACGATATTCTTCTCGATCTTTTCCAGCAATTGCGTCAGCTCTGCCTCTGATTTTGTTTCTTCGACTTTGCTTTCAGAATCATCTTGATTCATAATAAACAATAGAAGTATGTACTTTCTGTGTATATTATTATGTACGCTTCTATTGAATATCACCTGGGCCCATAACCCTGTTGAAATAAATTTAGCAAAGTTTTAAAGCAAAGTTGTTTCTGCAACTGCAGTCAGCTCTGCGATATTATTCTTGTTACTGCAACTGTTTAATCGAAGTTATTTTCTGCTAACTGGAACTGCAAATGAGACAAACAAGTTCTTTCTTGTTGGCTTCCGCCTAATAGTCTAATTTTATTCATAGAATTGATTCCTAATTATACAAAAATATTTTCTCCTACTCTCGTAAGATTTTGTGTAATTCAAAACAATATACTGTGCTTATCAAACATGTGTCGAAATGCATGTTTCAATATTCAATAACAAAAACCAATTAAAAGTGTGATTGTTATTGATTCTATTGTTCTCTCGATTTCAACTGTGCCAATTCATAAGAACAATGGCCCGTTCTTATCAGCTAAACACGTTCTTACCTAGGCATTATCAATTCACAATTAGTCGATTTTTCTCAACAGCTTAGCTCAATACCTTTCATTTGCGATACCTGCCGATTTTCTATCTTGTGTAGTTATAGCGGAGCTATGGAATTTTGAAAAAAATCGACACCCCGAAACTCTCTTCCTGCTTAATTTCTTACTAGTATCGCCCAGTGGTAGAAAATCGACCATTTTACTTGTTTTGTTATCATCGAGACAGCGACATATCAATCGGTTCAAGTAAATTTTTTTAGTGAATACTCTGTCATAATTTGCTAAAATTATTAATTCACTTCGATCTACAATATAGAATCTCAATCCATCGAAAGATCTAACTCTACTTGCAGCGACTTACAATTGAATGCATGAGAATAAAAGAACAACTCTATTTTCTCGTGCGTATAAGCAGAACTAATAAAAAAATCGGACCAAAGCGAAACAAAACCATTTCTCTTTGAGAAATACGCAAATTCTCTAACACATTTTTGTGATGCGTATGTTCTTTTATTCACCCTCCCGAAGTTGCTCGCAACGCCGATCGCAGAGCTGTAGTTTCAGCTGGCAAACGCGCTGGTTTTGTGCCTTGTGGTACAACAAAGTGGCCTTTTTGGCACAATGTGAGAATGGTTATGTTAACAATATGAATTTTTGACAGTTGACGTACTCATTCCATACAAAATATGGGAACGGTTGATTTTAGTACAATATGTATACTCAAATCGGCCAATCTGTGTGCAAATACACACAAACACATAGCAGCGATTGTGAATACACGTATACGCACAGAGCTCAGCGGCTGCTATGCGTTTATGAATAACAGGAACAACGTTGGCCCAAGATGGCTACCCTGAGGTACTCCCGATGTCACGTTGAAATCTGTTGATTCACTTTTCCCATAGTTGACAAATTGAGTTCTGTGTGTCAGGTATGATTGCAGCCAGTTTAGCAAATTTTGAGGCAAGTTGAATTTAATCAGCTTCTGTTGAAGGATTTGATGATCAACCTTGTCAAATGCTTTGCTGAAATCAGTATACAGAACGTCAATTTGAGCATGTTCATTCAAACCCCCATGGGCATAATGCACAAATTCGGTCAAGTTTGACGATGTTGATCTGTGCTTCAGGAACCCATGTTGGTTTGGTGATAATTTGTCGCAAATCAGTGCTAGTAATTTGACGTTTACAAGGTGTTCGAAAAATTTTGCAATAGTTTGCAGTTTGGCGATACATCTGTAATTTTCGATATTCGATCTAGCACCCTTCTTAAAAATCGGTGTGACACTGGACCGCTTCCATTGATCCGGGAAAATGCCAAGAGCTAGAGATTCATTGTAAATTCCAGTTAGCGGTGTTGCCAATGATGCCGCACATCCTTTCAGTAATAGTGGGTGAATCCCATCTGGACCCACACCTTTTTTAGTATTGATGTTGGCTAGCTCCTCACGAACAAATTGAGCTTCAAGTTGGAAGCAACTTGAGTTTGATTGCGTTGGTGATTGTTGAGTTGACGGATTTGGAGTTTTAGTTAGAACTGGATCATAGTTGCTGCAGAAGAATTCAGCAAACATATTCGATTGTGACTTTTCATCTGAAGTTTTGACATTTTTGAAATGAAGTGTTTTCGGCTTATAGTCGGTGGTTTTTTTAGACTGCACAAATGTCCAAAATGATGCTGGACGATGCCTAAGCGAGGACTTCAGTCTATCAACATAGCCGTCGTATAGCTCAGTACTGAGCTTATTAAACTGTTCATAAGCAGCTTCGAAGTTTTGTTTGTTGCCCGTCCTCTTGTATCTCTTCCATTCCTTAGCTTTTTTGTTTTTCAACGCTTGTAGGTGCTTGTTTAACCATGGGCATTTTTGTTTATCCCTTACCAGTTGTGATGGGATATAGCGCTGAATTGCTTCGTCAAGAGTATTGTGCAAAATTTTCACTTTTTCAACAAGTGATTTGTTTGAAAAAAGCGCTTCAAAATTAATAGCACCTAAATGGCGGTTCATTTCATAATAGTTGCCCTTTTTAAAAATGAACTGGCGCTTCGGTTCAGTGTTGGCGCTGCGATGTGCTGCATGCCATTCAAATGACACCAAGAATTATGGAGTACAAATTTATGATCAACAGTTCCTGAGCCCTCTTATAGACTATAAATATATGGTTGTAAAAATGGTAAATAATAGGAAATTACTCAAAGCTATTGGTATACAATGCGAGAGAATGATGATGTAGTGTGTGTAAAAATACAAAAAAAAATATTTTAAGTTATATACAATAGTATTGCAATAGATTATTTTTTTTTGTTTTTTTTAAGTATTCATTATTAATTTTTTTATCTGAAACTCGGCCAGAGTTCAGTTGGCAATGATTTTCAAATTGTGACTATTGCACGTGGTAGAGAGTTATCTAATAAATCCACGCTAGTGAAATATTCATTGTGTTGACGCTTCAACCTCAATGATAGTGAGAAATATTCAATATTTGTTGAGACAGATGGGATGTAGAATATGGGAGCAAATCTGGTGATTCTGAGCGTAATATTTATGTTGAATGATTGGTCTAATAATGTAGTCAATTTTCTAGAAACAATTTTATAAAGGAGAAATTCATCAAAATAGAGTCTTCTTGTGAATAGAGATTGCATATTTAAATCATTCAACCTACTTTCATATGTTCCACGGGGAATACCAAATTTGTAGTATAGGATACGGGTGAACTTTCTTTGTACATTTTCAATAATATTCGTGTATGTGTGATAATATGGGTTCCAAATTGTTGATCCATATTCGAGACTACTTCGTACGTATGTGTTATAAAGAATCAGGTGCGTTTTTATGTTGTCGAATGGTTTCAAGGATCCAGTGTTTTTGAGGCTCTTGATATAATCGATTGAACATGATTCTTGAAGGATAACTTATCATCGAACAACACACCCAAATCTTTAACTACTTTGGCTCTATTTAACGTTGTGTTGTTTATTTTATATGCGAAATATTGGAAATGTCTTTCAGATCGCTTTGTAAATGAGACTACTGAGCATTTGCTAGCGTTCAAGTGTTGTTCTCATTGCACCATAATTCAAGTGTTTTCAAGTCATTTTGCAGTAAGAGGCAGTCATCGAATGAAGTGATTAGTCTGAAAATTTTACAATCATCCGCAAACAATAGTATGTGGCATTTAATTTCGACGGGCAGGTCATTTATGAAAAGTGAGAAGAGTAATGGTGACAGGATACAGCCTTGCGGCACCGATGATGTTGGTGTGATAAGAGTCGATTTGGAACCGTACACACAAACAATTTGTTTGCGCTCAGTAAGAAATGAGTAAATACACGCTTTAGTACAGTTGTTAATCGGAAACTGGTCTAGCTTACTCAATAAAACCCTATGACTTACTTTGTCAAATGCCTTAGCAAAATCAGTATAAATTGCATCTACTTGACCTCCATTAGCCATGTTAGATGAGAGACAATTGACATATTCGGCTAAGTTTGTGATGGTTGATTTATTTTTGACAAATCCATGCTGTTGATAGCACTGTGCAACATTTTTCGAGTGATGTTCTCGGGGGTGAACCGAACCAATATAAAATGAAAGTACTATTATATAGTAGTAAAACCCCAAAGGGATTTTTCGAAATTGGCTCGAATAAAAAAATTTCATTATCACTCACATTTTCGCTTTCAGTACGATTTTTCAAAAAAAAGTACCTCTCTTTGGAGGCCTTTATTTCGTGAACGGTTTGGAATTTTCCTTTACAATTTGAAGCAATGTTGTAGCTCTGAATATACTGAACAATTTTGCTCGACACTATGATACCAAAAAGTCAAATCAAATACCACAAATATGGCAAAATGTTCAAAAAATGCCACTTTTTTACCCCTTTGTTCACACACAACAATATTTCATAAACGGTAGGAGATTCGATTTTACTATTCAGAGGAAAGTTTAGATCTTGACGTGGTAAACCATTTCTGTGCAGGAGTTAACCCAAAAAAATACTCCCAGAGGGTCAAAATTAACCCCAAATATTACCATTTTGGGGGGTATTTTTCGTCCCCTGGGGTGATTTTTTGGGGTCGACCCCTCGGGAGATATTTTTTGTCATGTCAAGATCTAGAACTTTGCTGAAGACAGAATAATCATATCACCCACCGTTTGGGAGATATGGTTGAATTTGGGAGATATGGTTCTTAATAGATGTGTTGTATATTATCACTAAATAGTAAAATCACCACTCCCATATCTCCCAAACGGTGGGAGATATGACTATTCTGTCTTCAGCAAAGTTGTAGATCTTGACATGACGACCATTCCATACCAAATCGATCAAAATCTGGATCGACCCCCTAGGATCCGGGATGTCTATACATGGTTCGATTAGTTTGAGTCCAACTAAGAAAAATCCGGCCTCGGTTTGTCAAAATCCTTATGGGTTTTCAATATAGAGGCCCAACTTTTGATGATCGATATCTCTCTCAATTTGAAAAGTATGGAAACGGCATTAATCTCATTTGAAAGATATTGAAGTCTACTTTATTTATTATTTGAAGATTTTTTGAAAAAAATAATTTTTGACACTAAAATCGACATTTCAATTTTCAAACTCAAATATCTCGAAAACGCGTATACAATTTTTTTTCAAACCAACGATGCCATCCGATAGTTTAACTCAAGGGCTATCATTTGGCTGTATCAAAAATATGGACAAGTTAACACACAGCTATCTGTATTGAAAAATGTCTCGGGGTGTTGGTTTTTTGGGTTTTTTTCACTTATTTGAACCCAAATTAGTCTCATATTCAACACGATCAGATAGTACTCGTCAATACCTTTCCAACGGTATATAATTTGTCATACTTTTGAGCATAAATAAGCGATAATTTCTTCACATTGTCATCAGGTGTCAAAATTGGAAAATTATCCTTTTTTCACATTTTAGGTCAATTCTAAGTGCTACGCAAAATCGTCTATGCTGATTTCATTTTATTTAAATGAGCCTCGAGTTCATAATCAGAGGGTAAAACGTGATTTGAGGGTGATTTTTCGTTTTTTACGATTCAAATTTTTCATAAACTGTCGTTTATATCATATTATGCGCTATGCGTTTACAATATACAACCTGCCCATTGATTATACTCCTTAGCGTAGCGCATATTATGACAGAAACGACAGTTTATGAAAAATTTGAATGTACTTAGCCAATAGAATTGTACTAATTCTTTGATTCATTCGAAATTTATATAAACTGTAGAACCAATACAATTGTATTGGATCAGTTTATACGAAATGTATTTAAATTGTTCATAAACTGTCGTTTCCCCAATTTTTCGAAATGTGGGCGGCAGATTTTTCCATCTGGGTGTCTTAGATAACACCAAAACTTCAATAATACGAAAAATCACCCACAAATCACATTTTAGCCTCTGATTATGAACTCGAGGCTTATTTAAATAAAATGAAATCAGCATAGACGATTTTGCGTAGCACTTAGAATTGACCTAAAATGTGAAAAAAAGATAATTTTCTAATTTTGACACCTGATGACAATGTGAAGAAATTATCGCTTATTTATGCTCAAAAATATGACAAATTATATACCGTTGGAAAGGTATTGACGAGTACTATCTGATCGTGTTGAATATGAGACTAATTTGGTTTCAAATAAGTGAAAAAAACCCAAAAAACCAACACCCCGAGACATTTTTCAATACAGATAGCTGTGTGTTAACTTGTCCATATTTTTGACACCGCCAAATGATAGCCCTTGAGTTAAACTATCGGATGGCATCGTTGGTTTGAAAAAAAATTGTATACGCGTTTTCGAGATATTTGAGTTTGAAAATTGAAATGTCGATTTTAGTGTCAAAAATTATTTTTTTCAAAAAATCTTCAAATAATAAATAAAGTAGACTTCAATATCTTTCAAATGAGATTAATGCCGTTTTCATACTTTTCAAATTGAGAGAGATATCGATCATCAAAAGTTGGGCCTCTATATTGAAAACCCATAAGGATTTTGACAAACCGAGGCCGGATTTTTCTTAGTTGGACTCAAACTAATCGAACCATGTATAGACATCCCGGATCCTAGGGGGTCGATCCAGATTTTGATCGATTTGGTATGGAATGGTCGATGACAAAAAATATCTCCCAAGGGGTCGACCCCAAAAAATCTATCCACTGGCGCACTCTAGTTCACATTCATTGTAATATGGCATGGACAAATTGTTGAATGATTTGAGGATTGTGGGACGACAATATATTTTTACAAGCGCCACGTAAAATTTTATATCAGTCATTTTGTGGGTAGGATCTACTAGTGCGCTTCTCTGTTTATACCTCGTTCAGAGGTTTTTCATCTTATCATTTCTACTTGATTCTGTAAACTAGCTTTGATTTCATCTCCGATGGATTTAATTTCATCTTTTATTTTCGAGGTGTGTTTTTCGAGGAGATTTTCGATGTCTGATAGCTGAATTGATGACATTTGACTCAATGTTGTTTTTTTTGCTTCAGGTGTATTTGTTGTTGGGCTGGTGTTTGTTATTTCACGTTTGTTGTTCTTCAACGGTGGTTTTTGATTGGTATTTTTGTTGTGGCTGGTGGCTGTTCTACTGGCTGAATCGAATTGATAGGAAAACGCCTCGCTCGCACTGGCGCACTCTAGTTCACATTCATTGTAATATGGCATGGACAAATTGTTGAATGATTTGAGGACTGTGGAACGACAATATATTTTCACAAGCGCCACCTAAAATGTGATATCAGTCATTTTGTGGGCAGGATCTATTAGTGCGCTTCTCTGTTTATACCTCGTTCAGAGGTTTTTCATCTTATATCAGTAGTTTTGTAAGGTCAATTTGTATAAAACACAATCCATCGACCGAAGTGTAAATTTTTAGTACACTCTTTTCCAAATGAACTGATCTATTTGACATGTCCAAAACTGATAAATATGAACGAGGATTAATTGAAAATAACTTGACTTGTTCATGTATTTGTGAACGCATACAATGAAGTGTCTCCAGCTCAGTAGTGACAACAATGTTTCACAGCGTGTTGAATGTTGTCGCTGCTTAGCGACAATGATGCAAATCTCGAAGAGGACTGAATTGGTGCATGTCGCTTACAGACGACAACAATGTTGCCGTTACACACGAAGCAGAAAAATGAATGAAGTAATATGTCAATGTATTTTGTTGTATGCGTTCACGAAAACATTCAGCGTTGTTGTGAATATGAACGAAGTTTTATTTGTAGTTGCTGTTTTCATGTATTTATGAACACCGGTAACACATACTTTAGTCATTCACTGCGCACATCATCCTGAATGATAATATTGTTGTCGTTCTTGGGGTACAACACTGTCACTGAGGAACTTTTGTTGTATGTGTTCAAAAATACATGAACACCGCATCTAAAAATAAAACTCTGTTAATATTCACGACAACGTTGAATGTTTTTGTGAACACATAAAACAAAACCTCCTGGCTTTGACATATTACTTTATTCATTTTTTCGGTGTGTATATCAAGACAACATTGTTGTCGTCTGTAAGCGACATGCACCAATTCAGTCCTCTTCGAGATTTGCATCATTGTCGCTCAGCAACGACAACATTCAACACGCTGTGAAACATTGTTGTCACTACTGAGCTGGAGAAACTTCATTGTATGCGTTCACAAATACATGAACAAGTCAAGTTATTTTCAATTAATCCTCGTTCATATTTATCAGTTTTGGACATGTCAAATAGATCAGTTTATTTGGAAAAGAGTGTACCTTTGAAGTAAATACGGCGAAGATATGACAAAATGAGCCAAAAGTTAAATTTTGAAATTTTGGGTTTGTTGAATATTCAATCTTGGAAAATTAATGGCTCGAAAATTGCATGTTCGAAAATTCCAAATTCGAAAATTCCAAATTCGAAAATTACAACTTCGAAAATTTAATGTTCGAAATTTCCGGCGTTCGAAAATTTCATCTCCGAAAATTACATGTTCGAAAATTCCACCTTCGAAAATTTCAACTTCGAAAATTCCAACTTCGAAATTACATGTTCGAAAATCAATAGTTCGAAAGTTACATAAAATATCCATCTTCGAAAATTATATCTTCGAAAATTAAATCTTCGAAAAATTCGATCTTCGAAAATTCCATCTTCAAAAATTACATGTTCAAACGATTAATTTTCGAAAATTCCATCTTCGAAATTGAAACTTCGAAAATTCCATCTTCGAAAATTGCCATCATGGTCGATCATGGTCCATTGTGGTCTACCACGGTCGCCAAAACATTACCGGCATGATTTGATAGTGTCAACCTGTCAACTCTGACACATATAGCCAAAACTGAATTTTTGGGAAAAATGATGATTGAAATTCCAACTTCCATAACTTAGGAACGGTTGATCCGAGTTTGATGGTTGAACCCTCGTTGGATAGGTATTGAGGTGCACTACCAAAGTGTAATTTTTCAGAATTTACGGTAATGGGTACGGGGGTCAAAATGACGAAAAACCAAAAAAATCGACTTTCGATTTTTCAGTTTTTTCGATGTGGTGACCAAACCTGATTACAGATTTCTTTCATACTGAGAACATATTTGTAGCTTAGCTCAATACCTTTCATTTGCGGTATCTGCGGATTTTCTATGTTGTGTATTAGCGGAGCTATGGAATTTTGAAAAAAATCGACACCCTGGCACTCGCCTCCTGCTCAATTTCCTATATGTAAAGAAATTCGGCCGTTCTCGACGGTTTTGAACTGCCCCCCAGACCCCCTAAAATTAATGTCATACATCACAGAGATTGAGAGAAGGTACGTCACATACATACATACATACACACATACCAACGCTATTTTCAGGGGAAATCCCCCTCTCTAGGAAAACATACACAACTTTTGAACTGGTCATCCGATTTTGATGGTTGAGCACTCGTTGGAAAGGTATTGAAAAGTACTATCGATTGGTCACTCAACGACAGTGGTCAAGATTACCCCCTAGGAGGTATGCTATATGATCTGAAAAAAACACCCCCATACGTCCCCCAAGCAAAAAAATTTTTGGTTCCACAAAAATTCATTTTGACAACGGCTTTCGTCTAGTTTGGTCCTAAGCTACACGCCAATGCCTATTTCACAAATTACATCGGTTGGCAACACATAGTCCAAAAATTCGCGTATATATAGTGTTGCACTCAAAAGTGTATTTTTTGGTGCGCCACTGGGAGAACTGCCGTTCTCCGTGATAGATGAGTAAGGGAATTCGGCCATTTTCGACGGTTTTGAACTGCCCCCAGACCCCCTGAAAATAATGTCATACATCACAGAGATCGAGAGAAGGTACGTCACACACACACACACACACACACACCAACGCTATTTTCAGGGGAAACCTCCCTCTCTAGGAAAACGTACACAGCTTTTGAACGGGTCAACCGATTTTGATGGTTGAGCACTCGTTGGAAAGGTATTGAGGAGTACTATCGATTGGTTACTCAATCGGTCGGCAACACAGAATCCGAAAACTCGCGTATATATAGTGTTGCTTTCAAAAGTGTATTTTTTGGTGCGCCACTGGGAGAATTGCAATTAAATACTCATCATGATACTTTTTTAAAATCGAAATAGAACGGAAATAATATTTTAATTTCAAGCTTAAGACATGTTTATAACCCTTATCTCTCCACAAAACAATACTTCAGCCTTTTTTTTAGGATCTTCACTCACGCCGCGCTCGTTCGATCCTCTATTTTTTTTTAATTATGTATTAAACGATATTCATTACTTGTAATCCCCCCACAATTAGAAAGAACCAGTATTTATTTTTTTTTCACTCGCGCCGCGCTCGTTCGATCCTCTATTCTTTATTTATGAAATAAAAGGTTTTCAATACTCGTACCCCTCCCCCAAAATTACTCGTTTTGAATTAATGATTCTTTAACAGCTCTAAAAGTCAGAAATGAAAACGTTATTTCTGTTCAATTTCGATTATTTTTTTTCTTAACATTAATGCTAAATTTCCTCACAAAAGATATAAAAGAAACATTTGTGTCAAAAATGTAAATTGTGTGTCAAAAATGTAAATTGTGTGTCAAAAAGGTACGTTTCGTGTCAAAATTGTACGTTTTGTGTTAAAAATGTACATCTTGTGTCAAAAAATAATTTCACCCATGAAATGTGCTCAGGAAAAGTATTGGTTTTGCCTCAAAATTTCAACTCCACATAGCTTGAGTAAATGATTACCGATCGGGCTCAAATTTTGACCAGAGTCTCACAAGTAAACATACCAACCTGAGACAAAAATGTTCAACAATCATTATCACAGACCGATAGGATATGAGAAAATATTAGGATTGACAAAAAACTAATTCAAAATTCTTTCAATTTGCTAGGGTTTTCGGCCCGGTCATCACTTTGATTTGAGTGGAACGAAAAACCCCTTTTCAATTTGATTTTGATTTTGAACGGAGTCTCAAATCTCAAAGTGACAAAATCAAATTTGTTCAGAATTATAACCGTATGTTTCCTATTCAATTTGAGCCATATTGGTATAGCCGTTCCAGAGATATGTGCATTCAAGTGCACGAGTATCGGACTTTTAGTACATTTTAACCCAAAAACTGATTTTCGCATTTTTGACTCTCCTGGCGTATTACTTTTCCGCACACCACGTGATGCGTAAAAGTATTGCAATTGGCCAAAATTTTGGAAACCCCAAAAATAAGTTATCTACGAGGTGTTTATTGGGAAAAACATTTTTTCACCATACGTAGACAAAAAAAACGAAGTTTTATTGACATCTTTAAGGACATTTTGAAAGAATTTCAATGAAAACCAGCCCTAAAACAGCCAAATTTCAAATTGACAGCGCCGCGAGAGGAATTAACTTACAGACTTCACCCAGTACAAAAAATGTTCGTATTGAAGTGTACTAAAGAGCGCCCCTACGCCAATTTTGATACTCCCTTTTTTTTAAAAATCGATGCACCCCACTGTTGGCACAACACATTTGTCAATGTTCAGTTCACATGAAGCGAGTCGATGTCTCACCACTCTCTGAGTTTATCAATTGCAAGTTGAAGCGTGGCGCTGTCTTCCGGTTTTCTAATGATTTTCATTGCAGGGATTGCTTTGAAATAGAATGTTTCGAATCGATTCTTGAGAAGTTTTTTTTATATTTCGGATATTTTAATGGTCTAAATCAATTCAAAGAGTTCAGTGACACCACACAAACTGATTCCGATCATCAAAAAGCCTTGGAATGATGAATTCCAAATTTTCAAATGAAAAAAATCGAATTTTTCATTCCACACATATTTCAAAGCAGTCGAAAAAAAATTTGGAGTGAAAATTCGAAATTAGACACTATGAGGTATTTTATTTATCGGAAACAGTTTATATAGTGCCATTGAACAATTTAGTACGAAGTTTTGAACATATTTACATTTTTGGGGACTAATTAGAACCAAAATTTGTCACTAACACTGATTCAAACAAGAGACAGATTTAACCTATATGTGTGCAAAAAATTAAATAACGAATCTGTGACCTTCACGCAGTTTTTAGTCAATTAGCCTATTTTATTTCAATTTATTTACCAATTTTTTTTAGAGAGAACATTTAAAGAATGCTCAGCAGTATTTTCATCTTGTTGGTGGCAGCGCTTCAGAATGTGACACAATTCCGGGACGTCAGAGTATGGCTTCAGCCTTTTTTCTATATGGTCAATTCGAAGAAGTCCTAGTATATATGAATTCAATTCGAAGTTTTTTCGTTACCGACGATGTTTTTAACTATAATTATGCTCAGGTAAGTTTCAAATGATCCCCAGGTAAAATGAGCCGTATGAATAAATCCTGCTCAGTAAAAACGTCAGTAAAAACGAATTTCGTCTATTTTGGGTGCAAATTTGAGAAATTTCACACCAAATATGGAATGATTGTATTTAGGAATCTCAGAACGTATATAGTTTGGCCCAGAAAAGTCATATGGGCTCGCGGAAAACATTAAGTAGGCTTATTTGTGGTAATTTCGTTCAAAAATGGCATTTTTAGGGCAATAAACGTATATTCACTTGAGAGCATGGCGCACCGAAACGGCTATACCAATATTGCTCAACATTTGATAGGATCTAAGTCTAATAATTTCCAAACAATGGTGAAAATTTGAAACCGATCGGTGGAGTCGTTTTTGAGCTATCGTGGTAACAAAAAACGTGACAACGGACACGGACACGGACACGGACACGGACACGGACACGGACACGGACACGGACACGGACACGGACACGGACACGGACACGGACACGGACACGGACACGGACACGGACACGGACAACGTGCCACAGCCCCACATCAACATGAGCTAAAAACGGTTCTACCACATTCCTGTGGGTTCCAAACTTATAGAAAAGTCATTTTTTGGGTTTCCGAAATTTGGGCCAATCGCAATACTTTTACGCATCACGTGGTGTGCGGAAAAGTAATGAGCCAAAAGTTCGATTTTGAAGTTTTTGGTGACTTGTGACCCAAATTATCCTCTAAATTGAGTCAATAGGCCCCAATTCTAATGTACAAGATGAAAAAACGTTTGAACGAGGTATAAACAGAGTGTCGTACTGAAAAATCCTGCCCATAAAATGACTGATCAAATTTGACGTGGCGCTAGTGAAATCTTATTGACGAATCTATATATTAATACGCTGAGCACTTTTTTGTACTCCCTTTTTAGTATGGTTAAACCCAACGCACGATGATAAAACTTATACCATTTGAAAGGTAATGTCAATAAGAAGTGCCATCAGAAGAGATTACGTCAATCGGTCTACTACAAGTCCGTAAAAATTCTGATATGTACATGGGTGTTTTCCCTTATAAAATGCACAAAACAACAAAATACACGCTATACTCAGCCGTGTATATGCGAGTATTATTATAGAGGGGGAGGTTGGATAGTCTCAAGCGGATCAATCGGTTCGAATGGTTTTATGCCAAATGAAGGGAGTTTTGCGGGACTCAACTGGACCGGTCTGGGGGGGGCTTCAAGTGGTCTAAAAGGGGTCAATCAGGTTAAAGGGGAGGATGGAACTGCTATGAGGGTTCTTTGGGGGAGGACAATACGGGTTTGATATTAATTCGGGTTTAGGCGGGACTCAACTGGACTGAGGGGTTTCATGTGGTTCAAGGGGGGTCAGGTTTAGGGGAAGGGAACAACTACAATGAGGGTTTTGGGGGGTGGGGAATACGGGATTGATATCGATGCAATTACAAATTATCTGTGTATTTTGGATTCTGCTCAACTCCTATGAAGGGAGATTCAGATGGTCTTAAGGGGGACGGGGATAATTGGTTTAGGAAGCCCACTGCTATGAAAGGGATATTATGGGGTACTCTCAGGTAACCGGCCAGGTCTGGGGGGAAGGTTTGCAAATGATCAATCATTTCTTTGTTGTCATGATGGACGACCACAAAATCTTCCAAATATCCCAAATGTACCAAATGAGGGAGTTCGGGGGGACTAAACTGGACCGGCCTGGGGAGTTTCGAGTGGTCTAAAGGGGGTCAATCAGGGAGGGAACAACTGCTATGAGAGTTTTGGGGGGGGGATACCGGGGGTGGAGGGAATACCGGATATCGACGCAATGACAAATTATCTGTGCATTTTCATATGTTTATCAACTAGAACAAAAAACAGCAGGACTGTGTAACACAAAAAAATGCTTAATGCTTGGCGTATAAATTTGACTTATTCAGGTGGCATTTTATCATTTAATTTCAAAATCTCAGTTCCCAATTATTCGAGCATAATATACACTTTATATGCCCGTACACAATCGAAACGAACGATGTTGAGAATAAAATTGTGGTTCGAATGGTATTATGCCAAATGAAGGAAGTTTTGCGGGACTCAACTGGACCGGTCGGGGGGGGACTTCAAGTGGTCTAAAGGGGGTCAATGAGGTTAAAGGGGAGGATGGAACTGCTATGAGGGTTCTTTGGGGGAGTAATCGACGCAATGACAAATTATCTGTGCATTTTGATATGTATATCGATATCACGGAGAACGGCAGTTCTCACAGTGGCGCACCAAAAAATACACTTTTGAGTGCAACACTATATATACGCGAATTTTTGGACTATGTGTTGCCGACCGATGTAATTCGTGAAATAGGCATTGGCGTGTAGCTTAGGACCAAACTAGACGAAAGCCGTTGTCAAACTGAATTTTTGTGGAACCACACATTTTTTTGCTTAAGGGACGTATGGGGGTGTTTTTTTCAGATTATATAGCATACCTCCTAGGGGGTAATCTTGACCACTGTCGTTGAAAGACCAATCGTTAGTACTCCTCAATACCTTTCCCACGAGTGCTCAACTATCAAAATCGGTTGACCCGTTCAAAAGTTGTGTACGTTTTCCCAGAAAGGGGGGTGTCCCTCTGAAAATAGCGTTGGTATGTGTGTATGTATGTTTTTTTTTTTTTTTTGGTTGGGAGGGGGAAATCTTGCATAGACACTGAGTTCGTCGTAGCTATGCGACAGTGTGCCGGATTCTTACCGACTAAAACCCGCCTCCCGGTCTCCTGCTGATCCTCCCCGGGACCACCGTTAGGTATTACTTCGGGGAGGCCTGCTGCGCTCACGCGCCCGTCGTTTCTGTTTCTTGTTCTTCTGCTGCTTGATCTTCGTACCATTTTGTCCTTAGTCTGGACATAATTTCGGAAACTGCGTCTCCTACTGCGTTCCATATGTTCTCGTCTGCGCACATTCTCTGTACCACGTTTTCCGCTATTGTGTTTTGCCCCGCCTGGGTCAGTATATCCGCTCGTTCCGATTCAAATCGGGGGCAGGAAAAGACTACGTGGTCGACCGTTTCTTCGGTTTGCTCACAGTGAGGGCAGAAGGGTGATCTTGCATGCCCAAATCTGTGGAGGTACTTTCTGAAACACCCGTGGCCTGAGAGGAACTGCGTCAGATCGAAATTTATTTCGCCGTGTTTTCTGTTTGTCCAGGCTGCTATGTTTGGGATCAGTTGGTGGGTCCATCTGCCCTTCTCCGAGGCGTCCCATTCCGTCTGCCATCTTCGCATCGACTCCTCTTTTGCTTGCTTCCGTGCTTGTCTAGCACTCGACGCGTCTGTCTTTCTCAGGTTGTAGCACTGGTTGTCCTCGCCTATCATTATGGTGATAGGAGTCATGCCCGCTAGTACGCAGACCGCATCGTGAGATATGGTCCTGTACGCGCTCGCTACTCTCATCGCCGATAATCTGTGTACTCTGTTGAACAGTACCTGATTTCTCTTTGTCTCTAGCGCGTTTGACCATGCTGGGCCGCCGTATCTCAAATGAGACGTGGTGACGCTTGCTAGGAGGCGCCTTCTGCTGCTTACGTGTTCGGCATTATTCTCGCTATTGCTGTGTGGGCCTTGGCTGCCCCTCAACGTGTTGGTTGAAATTCAGACGGTCGTCCAACATTACTCCTAGGTACGTCAGATGTCTTTCTGAAGTTATTTCATGTTCTCCGACTGTGATTTTTGCTGACACCGGTTTCTTGCAATTACTTACTAGCATTACTTCGGTTTTGTGGTGAGCCGGCGGTAGTTTGACAGTGCTCATCCATTTTCCACTGCTTCTATCGCCTCTGAGGCAAGGGTCTCTACCTCCTCAGGAGATTTTCCCATTACTATGATGACTATGTCATCTGCGAATCCAACAATTTCTACCCCTCTAGGTAGATTCAAATTCAGCACTCCATTGTACATTATGTTCCACAGTGTCGGTCCCAGAATGGAACCCTGTGGTACGCCTGCAGTGATTTTGTACTCCTTTCGGCCTTCATCGGTGTCATACAGAAGAAGACGGTGTTCGAAATAGCTCCTCCGTATTTTGTTCAGAGAGCAGGGCACTCCGATACTCTGCAGTGCTCCAGCTATGTGTTCGCGCAGCGAAATGGAAGTAACAATTATCTAAAAAATGATCTATTAGGAAAACTTTGAAACCATTAACCTTCAAAACAGATGTTTTCGTCAATGCATATAAGCACGAAAAAAAAACATCTGTGTGAGGTCTAAAATAGAACGATTACCCATTCTCTGTGCACGCTCTCGTTAAACACACAAAGAAATCACCTGAGTAAACAAAGAGACGAAACCGTAAAGAGATAATAACAAGTGCGTAAGCAGAGCTATGGAATCGAAATGTAAGATTAATGAACAGTAAAAATAAATGAACCATTGACATTGCACATCGATTCAATGTGAATCGGTGGCAAGAAATGTGCATGCAAAAGTTGTATAAAAGGACCGGCATATCGGTTCAAAAAGCAGTTCAATTTCGGAACTCAAGTAACAGCCGACTTCTGCCGTTCAAGCTAACACCAAATTAGCTCGCCAGAAGTCCGTTGGATTAATTAGCCTTATCACTTCGACAAGAATTGAGTTTTGCCTTTCAAGCTTAACAGCGCGCCAGAACCTTTTCTTAAAACCTAAACAATAAAGCAATTTATCGAAAAGAATTGATCTTTGCCGTTCAAGCTATAACAATAGCGCGCCAAAGGCTTTCTTAAAATTGTACTCAACATTAAGCTAATTCAGAGAAATAAAAAACAAAGGAGTTCGAATTCAATCATTGTAATTTTTATTTCTCAAACTTGGACAGAAGGTCCAAGTGATTGTTTACCGTAACACTATGGCTTCCCAACTTGCGCTGTTGAAGGCATTTTTGACGTCCAGTGTGGTTATTCCGCAGAAGCAGAAACCTTGTCTCTTCTTTGTTCGTGCTTTGTCTGCACTCTCTACAACTTTCATGATGGATTCTACAGTTCATTTGCCTTTTCGGAAACCGAACTGCATGTCAGACAGTCCGTTGTTGCCTTCCGCGTATCCCCTCAACCTGTTCAGGATTATTGTTTCTAGCAGCTTTCCCAGGGTGTCCAGTAGGCATATAGGCCTATAGGACGATGGATCTCCCGGTGGCTTTCCTGGTTTCGGTAGGAGAACCAGTTTCTGCCTTTTCCATGTGTTTGGGAAGTGGCTCTCATCGAGGCACTTCTGCATTGTCGCCCTAACCATTTCTGGGTACGCTTGTATCGCCGTTTTCAGAGCTATATTTGGGATCCCATCAGGGCCCGGCGCTTTGTTTGCTTTCATCTTTTTGGCTGCTGCTAGAAGCTCTTCCGTGGACACTGGATGTATGATGGCATCCTCTTGGTCGCGTTGTTGTTGCGGCCAAGTCGTAGGTTCGTGTTGCGGAAAGAGACCCCTGACTATAGCGTTTAGTTCCTCCGGACACTTTTCGATCGGCATTGATGGGCCGCGAAGTCTCTTCATTGCCATTCGGTAGGCACTCCCCCATGGGTTTTCGTCTGCTTCCTTGCATAACTCCTCATGGCATTTTCTCTTACTCGCTTTAATACTGCGATTGAGATCATGTTTTGCCTCATTGAGCTCTTCTCTCCGCTCTAATCTTGAGCTTTCGTCCTTGGCTCTTTGCATCTGCCTCCTGATTTTGAAGCATTTAGCCCGCAGGGAGCTGATTTCCTCATTCCACCAGTATGCTGGTCGTCTCCAGTTCTTCGGCTCGAGTTTCCTCGGCATCGTCATGTCACATGCCCTCATCAGGGCTTTCGTCAGCTGATCTGGTGTCATGTCTCTACGACCACCGTCTTCGCGGAGAGCTTCTACGAAGAGTTCCTTTTCGAACATCTTGGTTTTCCACTTCCGGTCGTTCGATTTTTTCTCCTGTCTTGTTGTTAATGGCGTCTTGCTGATGGTGTACTCTATGGCCCTATGGTCACTATGGGTATAGCTTTCACATACCCTCCAGCCCAGGTTCTGCATCAGGTTCGGACTACAGAATGTCACGTCTATTATCGATTCGCGGCCGTTTCTATGGAACGTGCTCGTTGCGCCCACGTTGGCAAGACTTACGTCCAGCTTTGCAAGGGCTTCAAGCAGGCTGAAGCCTCTCGGATTTGTGGTTTTGCTACCCCATTCTTTCGCCCATGCGTTGAAATCTTCGCCAATCACGACCGGTGATTTAGTGACCAGTTTTCCCGTAAGCCCGTCGAGCATTCTATTGAACTGTTCGATGTGCCAACTTGGAGGTGCGTAGCAGCTACAAATGACGGTGCCGTTTATTACTGCTATCACGAAGCCCTCTTCGTCACATGAAACAATTTCCTGGATGGGAAATTTCCCCATCACATTTATTGCTGCCTTTCCGGATTTGTCTGCTATCCATTTACCGTTCTCCTCGAGTACTTGGTAGGGTTCAGCGATAATCGCTACGTCGTAGCTGGATTCTATCGAGGATTGATAGAGAAGCTGTTGAGCTGTGTCACAGTGGTTGAGGTTTATTTGTGAATCCTCATGTTCATTTCTTTGTTGCTGCCTCCTTATAAGCTGGGCAGTTCCGTCCTCCTGTCACGTGTTTGTTATTTTCTCTTGTGCACAACAGGCACTTGGCTTCGTTTTTGCAGGTCTTGGCAAAGTGATCCTCCTGGCCTCACTTTCTGCAGCACTTTGATCTATCTTCTCCCTGGCAGTTTTTCGCCAGGTGTCCGAAGCCCATGCATTTGTAGCATCTCTGCACTTCGGCTCGCTCAATGACTTTGATCACGTTCATGGTCCAGCCAACCTTGATCTTGCCCCTCTCTGATAGCTTTTATGCATCCTCCGCCTGGAGTCTGAGCTGCGCTGTCTGGGTTCCCGCGAAAGATTTTCGTAGGTGAATGCTGGTCGACTTGATTTCTTCGCCCAGCTTGAACTGCTTATTCAGTGCCGCACTTAGTTCCTCCGCTGTTGTGATTTCGTCCAGGTCTCTGACTTGGATTGTGACCACGTGTGACAGCGCTCTCACTTTCGTTCCCTCACCCAGGGCCTTCTCCAGCATTTCTTTGAAGGCTACGCTTTTGACTCTGCCTTTTTGGCATTGCTACGGCCCACGTCCTTGCTCCACTCCATGGACCTGGCGTCTCCGGTCCTGGTCACTTTGGGTGGCCTAGCGCTTTCTCCCGACGGGCTTTTTGGGGTCTCCGAATTGGATCTATTCCTCATCGGTGTGGCGGAGGGCCACGATGAGGAGGTGAATTTCCTCCTCTCTTCTTCAAGCGCCTTTTCGGCCTCTTCCGCCCGTTTTTGCCACTGCTGTTACTCCTGTACCACAGTTTTCATTTGTTTTCTCAGCTCCAGTGTCATTTTCATTATCTCCTTATGGAGGTTCGTCTTTGTTTTCGCAAAGTCGTCCAAAGCTTTGGCCATCTCCTCGGCCTTCTCAGCTTGTGTCCGACGACCTTTTGTGCTGCTTCCTCCTATTTGCTCTTTTGCTTCGGTCGATTTTTTCAAAATTCCATATCTCCGCTAATACACAACATAGTATGTTCCGCTACATAGTATCATCCGCTACAAATATGTTCTCAATATGAAAGAAATCTGTAATCAGGTTTGGTCACCACATTGAAAAAACTGAAAAATCGAAAATCATTTTTTTTTCGTTTTTCGTCATTTTGACCCCTGTACCCATTACCGTAAATTCTGAATACTCCGCTGCGGGCTAAATGCCTCAAAATCAGGAGGCAGATGCAAAGAGCCAAGGACGAAAGCTCAAGATTAGAGCGGAGAGAAGAGCTCAATAAGGCAAAACACGAACTCAACCGCAGTATTAAAGCGAGCAAGAGAAAGTGCCATAGGGAGCTATGCAAGGAAGCAGACGAAAACCCATGGGGGAGTGCCTACCGAATGGCAATGAAGAGACTTCGCGGTCCTTCTATGCCGATAGAAAAATGCCCGGAGAGACTAAACGTTATAGTCAAGGGTCTCTTTCCGCAACACGAACGGACGACCTGGCCGCAACAACAACGCGACCAATAGGATGCCATCATACATCCAGTGTCCATAGAAAAGCTTCTAGCAGCAGCCAAGAAGATAAAGCAAACAAAGCTTTGAAAACGGCGATCCAAGCCTATCCAGAAATGGTTAGGGCGACAATGCAGAAGTGCCTCGATGAGAGCCACTTCCCAAACACATGGAAAAGGCAGAAACTGGTTCTCCCACCGAAACCAGGAAAGCCACCGGGAGATCCATCGTCCTATAGGCCTATATGCCTACTGGATACCCTGGGAAAGCTGCTAGAGACAATCATCTTGAACCGGCTGAAGAGGTACGCGGAAGGCAACAATGGGCTGTCGGACATGCAGTTCGGTTTCCGAAAAGGCAAATCAACTGTAGAAGCCATCATGAAAGTTGTAGAGCGTGCAGACGAAGCACGAACAAAGAAGAGACAAGGAGTCCGTTAATGCGGAATAGTCACACTAGACGTCAAAAATGCCAGAGTATCGGAGTGCCCAGCTCTCTGAACCAAATACTGGGGAGCTATTTCGAAAACCGGCTTCTTCTGTATGACACCGATGACGGCCGAGAAGAGTATAAATTCACTGCAGGAGTACCACAGGGTTCCATTCTGGGACCGACACTGTGGAACATAATGTACAATGGAGTGCTGAAATTGAACCTACCCAGAGGGGTAGAAATTGTCGGCTTCGCGGGTGACATTGTCATAATAGTAAGAGGGCAATCCCAAGAAGAAGTAGAGATCCTTGCCGCAGAGGCGATAGAAGCAGTGGGAAAATGGATGAGCACAGTCAAATTGCAGCTGGCTCACCACAAAACCGAAGTGATGCTAGTAAGTAACTGCAAAAAACACAATAGCGGAGAACGTGGTACAGAGAATGTGCGCAAACGAGAACATATGGAATGCAGTAGGGGACGCAGTTTCCAAAATTATGTCCAGACTAAGGACAAAATGAAACAAAGATCAAGCATCAGAAGAACAAGATACAGAAACGACGGGTGCGTGAGCGCAGCAGCCCCCCCCCCCCCCGAAGTAATACCTAACAGTGGTCCCGGGGAGGATCGGCAGGAGAACAGGAAGCGGGTTTTAGTCGGTAAGAATCCGGCTAGCTACGACGAACTCAGTGTCTATGTAATTTGCGTATATATAGTGTTGCACTCAAAAGTGTATTTTTTGGTGCGCCACTGGGAGAACTGCCGTTCTCCGTGATTAAGTGAACTACTAAGTCCATTTCGTTCAAATGTTCGTGGATAGAGATCGTACATATTAAGCCCTCGTGACATTTATGCCCAAATGGCAGTGTTTCTTTTGGGAATTCAATATTTTGAATTCCAGGGTAGGCTTGCAAAGGGTACAACGTGACACTCCTAGGGCTATACCACCTAGACATCACCCTCACCCCAAATCCATACATCCATGTTGATATTTATGCATTTTATTGATTGATTTGAGAGGTTGCCCACATTATCGCAGTATTTTGCAAAAGTCTTTTTTTCTAAAACTTCATAATTTTGAAGAACCGCGATTATAGAAAGTTAGGTTTTTCTTTTTCTACAAAATACAGTTGTTCCGAAATTCAAAATTTTGACACCTTCATGTACACAAAAACTGATTTTCACATTGTTGACTCCATACAGTGAAACGAAAAACCGACAAAAAAGTCAAAGTCGGCTATTAAAATTTAAGTCTTTCGTTTATGTGTGGTTTTCGGCCTGTCTTTCTCTCAAATAAAAATTACGAAGTTCTGCTGAATATGTAAATTGATTCATAGAAACGAAGTTTAATGCGACTTGATGTATTTTTGTTATAGGCAAAGGCGGCAACTGGCAACTATAAAGAAGCTTTGGATCTACTTAAACAAATTTCAAATCCATTTATAAGACAGCAAGTTTCCTTCAAAATGGTTTTTACAAAGTGCCTGATATTGTGCGGACTCTCCGATGAGGTAATACAATCATGTAAATATATTTGATGGAAATGTTGATAGTGTATAGAATATGTCAAAATATATTTCCGTTGGAAAGGTATTGACCCCCAGAACGCGAAAATATTTACTTTGGGACATTTTGAGTGTAACGTAAAAATGAAAAAATTGGAAAAAGGACACCCAAATAAAAGTGTCCATATTTGTGATACAGTGGCTTGAGACCAGCTATCCGAAACCGACTCTAACTAAAAAAAAAATTGTATACTATAATGTGTTTTCGAGATAATCGCGGTTAAAGAATCAAAAGTCGATTCCTATTTCAAAAATAACTTTTTTCAAAAATGTTAAAAATACAAAATCAAGTAGGCCTGAATACCTTTCAAACCGCATGTTTTTACCTTTCGAAATGGTTGAGATATCGATCGTCAAAATTTACCCTTACTTTTGCAAAAAGCAGAGCTGTCGATTTTGCATTTTAATTACATTTCCGCAGTGCATCAAAACTATCTAAATTTCGTCGTAGGGACTTGAAATTTTCAGGGAAGTTGTATTTTTGGCTCTAATTTTCGGAACTACCACTAATAAATAAATGGGCTTACATGCGTAAGGCTTACTTTTCCGCACTTTTAACCATCAAGTGATTTTGTAAAATTAGTTTCAAGGTGAAAGTAAACATAGTGAAATTACAAGAAAACGTCATCCAATCGACCTCAAATTCTGTTTAGACCCTTTTTTCTACAAAATAAGCAGTTTATAAGGATTCGGAGCAAAGAGTTAAAAATCAGTGGTTCCACCCATTTTCTGAATCTAGTCTATATTATATGACCATTAGGGTGCATCGATTTCTTAAAAAAAGGTGTATCAAAATCGGCGTAGGGGCGCTCTATACTACACTTCAATACGAACATTTTTTGTACTGGGTGAAGTCTGTAAGTTAATTCCTCTCGCGGCGCTGTCAATTTGAAATTTGGCTGTTTTAGGGCTGATTTTCATAAAAATTCACTCAAAATTTTCTTAGAAATGTCAATAAAACTCCATTTCTTCTCTCTATGTATGGTAAAAAAATGTTTTTCTGGATAAACTACGTCGAATATAATGATTTTTTATAGGTTATTTGAAACAATTTTAAATTTTTTATTAGCCAAACCGGAAAAGTGCCCAAAAACGGTAGTCGACTTGTCGATGTACCATAATAAACATGTCGCAAAAATCATTTCAAATGTATTCTGATGTGACCAAAACTACTCAATTTGATGAGAACGATCGATTAAATGCCATAATAAGGCCAAAAATGTAACCCAAGATTGTATTTTATTGGGCTAATCGTCAAATTTGAGCCATTTTCGACCAAATATGTTACAAACACCCATTTATCTATATTTTGCGCTATCAAATTCATTCAGTTTCTCCAGTAAAATTAATTTAGAGTTTAGCAAAATCATCAAACACTCGCTTGATTGTCACAAATCCCTTAGGTTTCTTAAAAATGGCCAAAAATCGCATATTTCCAATCAGTTCAATAGTATAAACAGGTTGTTTCAGAATTAAGTACAGATATTTTTTCCACTGATTCTCGACATCAAGCCGAGAAATATATCCCATGAAACCCATGGGCGCAAATGAAAATGAACAATTTTTTTGCATTTTGAATTATTTTTTTTTCCCGATAAGCAGGTGTTCACTTTTGAGGCTCTCCTGGCCATATTGTTTTTCCGAATTGCGTGGAACCGGTCAAAAAGTAAAAAAAATCATTTTTTTCGACACTTTGTCTATTTTCAGGTACAAAATGCAGTCTTTTTGAGTAAGTGTCTTCAGCGAAATTGTTGGCATTGAGTAGAGCTCCAACTTTGCTGAAGACATCAAAGCAATATTCTCAGTGTTTTTGAAGTTATGGTATTGAAAATGAAGATGAAATAAAAAAAAAAAAATCAGATTTCACTGACGAACCTTACAAAAGTCCAAATTTCCATAAAAAAACATGAGCTATGCTGCTCAAAATTTGCATGTTGGTAAAAAATTATTTGAATTTTTTGATTTAGAAAAAAAAAATTGGGTTTAATAACACGTTTTTTCGAGTAAAAATACAATTAATGTTTTTTTATAATTTCCAAATTTTCTCTATGAAAATCAAATTTTTTGATTCTTCAATTTTTCATATGTTTTAGTAAAAGCCGAGTAGGCTTCAATATCTTCCAAATGAAGCCGGCTCCACGCAATTCGGAAAAACAATATGGCCAGGCCCCTATTGTTCAAAAACTGTTCATTTTGAAAATGAACAGATTTTTTTGAACAAATATTCAAATTTTACTAAATAAAACAAATGGGAATATGTTCAATTCAATATTGTATCTGTTCAAAGTGAATATATATTCAAATTTTACCTGAACTGTTCACGAAAAAGTGATTCAACTACATAGCTGCGTCATTTTTTTTGAAAACTTTTCATATTTTGTCATATATATATATTCACTTTGAACAGATACAATATTGAATTGAACATATTCCCATTTGTTTTAATTAGGAAAATTTGAACATTTGTTAAAATGAACAGTTTTTGAACAATAGGGGCCAGGAGAGCCTTAAAAGTGAACACCTGCTTATCGGAAAAAAAAATTCAAAATGCAAAAAAATTGTTCATTTTCATTTGCGCCCATGGGTTTCATGGGATATATTTCTCGGCTTGATGTCGAGAATCAGTGGAAAAAATATCTGTACTTAATTCTGAAACACCCTGTTTATGCTATTGAACTGATTGGAAATATGCGATTTTTGGCCATTTTTAAGAAACCTAAGGGATTTGTGACAATCAAGCGAGTGTTTGATGATTTTGCTAAACTCTAAATTAATTTTACTGGAGAAACTGAATGAATTTGGTAGCGCAAAATATAGATAAATGGGTGTTTGTAACATATTTGGTCGAAAATGGCTCAAATTTGACGATTAGCCCAATAAAATACAATCTTGGGTTAAATTTTTGGCCTTATTATGGCATTTAATCGATCGTTCTCATCAAATTGAGTAGTTTTGGTCACATCAGAATACATTTGAAATGATTTTTGCGACATGTTTATTATGGTACATCGACAATTCGACTACCGTTTTTGGGCACTTTTCCGGTTTGGCTAATAAAAAATTTAAAATTGTTTTAAATAACCTATAAAAAATCATTATATTCGACGTAGTTTATCCAGAAAAACATTTTTTTACCATACATAGAGAGAAGAAATGGAGTTTTATTGACATTTCTAAGGAAATTTTGAGTGAATTTTTATGAAAATCAGCCCTAAAACAGCCAAATTTCAAATTGACAGCGCCGCGAGAGGAATTAACTTACAGACTTCACCCAGTACAAAAAATGTTCGTATTGAAGTGTAGTATAGAGCGCCCCTACGCCGATTTTGATACACCTTTTTTTAAGAAATCGATGCACCCTAATGACCATTTCGGCCGATCTCAAAAAAATTCGGCCTATCTCGACGGTTTTGAACTGCCCCTCACACTCCTTAAAAATAATGTTATGCATCACAGAGATCGAGAGAAGGTACAAAGTCACAAACACTAGGGTGCATCGATTTTTAAAAAAAGGGAGTGTCAAAATTGGCGTAGGGGCGCTCTATAGTACACTTCAATACGAACATTTTTTGTACTGGGTGAAGTCTGTAAGTTGATTCCTCTCGCGGCGCTGTCAATTTGAAATTTGGCTGTTTTAGGGCTGATTTTCATGAAAATTCACTCAAAATGTCCTTAAAGATGTCAATAAAACTTCAATTTTTTTGTCTACGTATGGTAAAACAATGTTTTTCTCAATAAACTACGTCGAATGAAATGATTTTTTGTGCGTTACTTATACAATTTGAAATTTTTAATCAGCCAAACCGGAAAAGTGCCAAAAAAATGTCGCCGAATTGTCGATCACCGTAATAAACATGTCTCAAAAGTCATTCGAAATGCTATCGAACATGTTCAAGCAACATCAGTTCGTCTCATAGAATTGGTATAGAGCCATAATATGAGCTAGTGTGGTCGCCAAATGAAGATTTTTTTGCCTATTTTCTCGAAAATGGCCAAAAATGCTCATTTTTATGAAAATAGTCAATAAACTAGTCGCAAAAATTATTTCAGATGTATTCTGATATGACCAAAATCACTCAATTTGTTAAGAATGATCGATTCAATCCCATAATAAGGAAAAAAAAATTCGAAAGTTGAACCCATTATTGACCGTCCGCCGTCCGTTGTCACGTTTTTTGTTACCACGATAGCTCAAAAACGACTCCACCGATCGATTTCAAATGTTCTTAGTTTTTTGGAAATTATTAGACTTAGATCCCATTAAACTTTGAGCAATATTGGTATAGCCGTTTTGGCGCGCCATTCTCTCAAGTGAATATACGTTTATTGCCCTAAAAATGACATTTTTGAACGAAAATACCACAAATAGGTCTACTTACGGTCAATTTATGTTCGTCGGGATAAATTTTACCCCGAGGGGTAATAAGCAAAAAATCCGAGGGGTAAAAATCTGAGGGGTAATAATCACTTATTACCCCTCGGGTTTTACTTTGCAAAAACTTTAATTTTTTATCACTATATGTGAATGTTCCAACAAGCCAAGGCTAAAAGAGGTCAAATTTAGCAGGAAGCAATAAACACATGTCGATATAGTGCGTTTGAATACACTTTTCAGTGATTCAATTTTTATGTTTTTTTTTTTGCAAAAAAATCTTTTTTGATCACTACATGTGAATGTTTGAATACCCCGAGGTTAAAAGAGACCAAATTCGGCAATTTACTCGATTTTGAAGATTCGGGAAGAAACATTGGGTAAAAACCCGGAAAATTGGTAAATTTATGGAAATTTATGGCAAATTTGAAAAAAATAATGTTCATTTTGTGGCATGAACGTGTGAACGAGACGCGTTATTTGAGTTCATTTCGTGATTTGCTCGTTCATACGGCACGTGGAAATCAAATCAAAGATTTGAACAGAAGTGAAATGTTGAAAAATTTGAATTTAACCCTATGATATTCTATGATCTTATTTTGAGGATTCCTTGAAATTCTTGGAGTGTTAATAATTAAGAAATAAATCAACTTGGAATCTGTATCCCTATCGGAATCCTCTAAAATCCCAACTTCCAGATTTTGGGTTTTAGTAGATTCCAAGAGACCTGGACGCAAAGTGAACGGAATACAGGCATAGAATCGATGTGTTCATTATATAGAAGCTGGAAAAGAATTTATTTAATACTTAATTTTTTTTTCAAAAACACGGTACCTTAAAACACCTGGTGATTCCGGGTAAATCACTTGCCCGATTTTTTCGGCAATCCTTTTTTTTAACTGTACCTTTTCATCCTTGCAAAAACTAGGAAAAACTAGGTTTTCGATTTGTTTGGATCCGGGTAGAAATACATGCCCGAAAATTCCCAATTTTACACAGGGAATTTATTTTGCGCCTAGGGAAAAAACCCCAGTAAATTTCCATGTTCCCGGGAGGAAATTTACTGCCTATCAATAGATGTTCATTGTTCAAAACGTATACATTTGAAATTCAATGAACATTTCATGTAACACTGTTCGACAAATTTCAACTTGTTATCTTACCCAGAGCAACGGCATATATGGTGTTTTAGTACTTTGTGGCCTGAGTCAAAATCCTAAAAGTTTTTTTTAATCGACCAAAATGGATTTTCACCGTTCTTTGGCCCAAAAAGTCGCACATTTTGCTTGTATCTCCAAAACAACGTATCACATCATGTTTAATCAAACATTGCCAAAACGATAGCTGAATATCGTTTACTAACTGAGCTAGCAGATGAATATCCGACACGCGTTCATACGAACTCTGTGTATGCGGCGCACGCGGCAAAACGAAGTGTGTGGACGCGTCACATTCTCGAACGAAATGTATGAAGTGCGGTATGACGCAGGCGCAGCAAGCTAGCGCATGCGTACACAATGTCCATGCATGCGCGAGACGGGGTTTGTGGTTTACTGGTTTTTTATGACAGCTCTTCTACTCTCTGGCTGAATTTATTTCGAATTGCAGGTCAGTTTTCCAAATTCTTTTTCCCCTGAAACTTATGCGGTAACAGATTCAAAACAATACCATATAGGACTACCCAGGACACGATTAGAATCGTGGACGAATTGTTTTACCATTTTTGCGTACGATTACAATGGACGCAAATTGTCAACGATTCCAATCGTGTTCCAATCGTGTCCTGGGAAATAGGACCTTAATAGATTATTTTTGTATGCAAAATGAATGAATGAGATTTTCAATCATTTTCACACTAAAATCATAAAAATTTCCTTTTTTGACGAAATTTAGTCCTGATTTGACTTTTGTTAGCATCCAGTTATACGGATTTTTTAAAAAATCTCATTCCTTATTACCCCTCGCGATAAAAACATGGTCTGGGGGTAGTCGTTATTTTCCGAGGGGTAATAAGCTGAGGGGTAATAAGCATAGACTTATTACCCCTCGGCTTATTACCCCTCGGGGGTAATAAGAGAAAAAATTTCAAAATTTATAGAAAGGAAAACTGACTGTGGTGTATGCAACATGATTCAGTACATCAATTTCCAATATTTTTAGTTTTGCACTATTTTTTGTTGTGATGAATTTTTATTCACAAGAACATAAATTGACTTATTACCCCTCAGGTTAATAATTTAACCCTGAGTGGTAAAATTAACCCCTGCGAACATAAATAGACCGTTAATGTTTTTGGCAAGCCGATATGATTTTCTTGGGCCAAACTACATTAGTTCTGAGATTCCTAAATACAATCATTCCATTTTTATATGAAATTTCTCAAATTTCATGGCTCGCAGAAAACATTTAGTAGGCTTATTTGTGGTAATTTCGCTCAAAAATGGCATTTTTAGGGCAATAAACGTATATTCACTTGAGAGCATGGCGCGCCAAAACGGCTATACCAATATTGCTCAAAATTTGATAGGATCTAAGTCTAATAATTTCCAAACAATGGTGAAAATTTGAAATTGATCGGTGGAGTCGTTTTTGAGCTATCGTGGTAACAAAAAACGTGACACCGGACGACGGACACGGACGAGTCATTTTTTGGGTTTCCGAAATTTAGGCCAATCGCAATACTTTTACGCATCACGTGGTGTGCGGAAAAGTAAAATCAGATTTCAATGACGAACCTTACAAAAGTCCAAATTTCCATGAAAAAACATGAGCTCGGGTGTTTTGGTAAAAATGTTTGAATTTTTTCATTTTGAAAAAAAAATTGGGGTTAATAACACGTTTTTTCGAGTAAAAATACAATTAATATATGTTTTCTATTTTCTCAAATTTCCTCAAAAATCAAATTTTTTACCTCATATATTTTAGTAAAAGCCGATTAGGCTTCAATATCTTCCAAATGAAGCTGGTTCCACGCAATACTAAAAAACAATATGACCAGAAGAGCCTCAAAAATGAACACTTGTTTATCGAAAAAAAAAAAATTGCGCCCATGGGTTTCATGGGATATATTTCTCGGCTTGATGTCGAGAGTCTGTGGGAAAAATATCTGTACTTAATTCTGAAACACCCTGTATTTGATGCAAGTGAAGATGTATTATTTTTTTAAATTGTTATTGTTATTTTTATTTTTATTTCAAATGAATTTAACGCTAATATTTGAATGTGTACGTTGGTAGCCGGTATACTATATTCTTATAGTTCTTTTATCTGACGCTCAAACTCGTGGGGTTGCGTTGATGCTCATATAAAAGGTAATTTCGGTATGTTCTGGAATGTTCCATGGTTGTTCTTGGGTTTTCTGCTAATTTTTCTTGAATATTCTAGAATTTTCTATGGCCTTCTGTCGGATTTTTTCATGGGAAATTCTAGGATATTCGAGAAAAATCGGAAGAATTTTATAGAACATTCTAGAAACTTCCAGAAAATTAGAAAAAACTGAAAGAATTTCATGGAACATTCTAGAAAATTCGAGAAAAATCGAAAGAATTTTATAGAACATTCTAGAAACTTCAAGAAAGTTCAATAAAATCGAAAGTATTTCATGGAACATTCTAGAAACTTCCAGAAAATTCGAGGATAACTGAAAGAATTTAATAGAACATTCTAGAAACTTCAAGAAAGTTTAAGAAAAACCGAAAGAATATCATGGAAATCATTCTAGGAAATCCGAGAAAAACCGGAAGAATTTTATAGAAACTTCCAGAAAATTCGAGAAAACTGAAAGAATTTCATGGAACATTCTAGAAAGTTTAAGGAAAACCGAAAGAATATCATGGAACATTTTAGAAAATTCGAAAAAAACTGAAAAAAATTCATGGAACATTCTAGAAAATTTATTTATGTCTTCACTTACGATGACGTCAACGTTGATGACATCACTGTTCATTTCGGTCACCAATGACTTCAATGATTATGAAATTCAGAGTTTTCTTTTTTTTCTCGAACTTTCTAGAACACCACCCCCACCAAACTCTCCTATTACCAACCGGGGTCCAGGGGCTACCCATACCCACAACTCCCATCAAAGGGCGTTGGGTGCTTATAGGAGAAGACCCCGGACATGAGGGACACACTCTCCTTTTATATATATATAGATTAATTTATACTTTTCTGCATACATAGTGTAAAATTATTATAATCGGTCCAAAAAAACCACGTGGTTCGTGGTTGAGATATTCGCGAACAAAATTATTCACGAACGAAGTTGTTCGTGAACATCGTTCTTGTTCGTGTACCAAAAATATATAACATTTCCTTATGCATCATTAACAGTTTGTGCTTAAATTTTGTTCGTAAATTTTTTTCGCAAACTTCACGAACGCTTCGTTAACCTTAGACCTGTTCTCTCAGATCTCATCATATTTCTGTCCTCTCGAGCATTTAGTGTCCGTAGTATATTTTGTATGATAAATTGTCATTTTTTGAAAAAAAACACGAATTTTTGCAATATTCCAAAAATTACTTTACCGATTTTGAAAGCAATGATATGTATGTATGCGTCAGACTCGCAGCTATATTCCACATCCTGTGCTGACCAAATTAAAGACTTTCTTCCTAACAAATCCTTTATCGTTCCTAAATATGCCTGCATAAGATGTTTGGTTACATATTTACATTTTTATTACAAATCACATATCGGCTCGGACACTGAGTGCCCAGAGGACAGGTCTAAGGTTAACATCACTACAACTCATCTAATTGAGATTTTTTTAGGCCTGGGACTTCCACTTATCGAAGAATTTGGAACATAACGATACACTTATGATGCTTCAATTGATAGCAATAGAATGCTACAGAGTTGGTGAATATTGGGTGTCCGCCAAAGCCTTCGATTTGCTGGAAAAACTCTCGTAAGATAGTACTAAATTATTACTTTTCCGCACATGAAATGTGCTCAGGAAAAGTATTGGTTTTGCCTCGAAAATTCAATTCCGCGCTTGAGTTGATAACCGGGCTCAAATTTTGACCAGAGTCTCTGTTTACCATGAGAACAAATCTTTTATTTATTTGGATATTCGGTTCTGGTACCTCCGGTGCAAAATGGAGTCTCAAATCCCAAAGTGACGAAAGCAAATTTGTTCAGAATTATTACCGGATCTTTCCTATTGAATTTGAGAAATATTGGTCTAGTCGTTTCAGAGATATGTGCATTCAAGTGCACGTGAGTCGGGTTTTCAGTACATTTTCACACAAAAACTCATTTTCACATTTTTGACTCTCCTGACCGTATTTTCTTATGAAAATTCATGCAGTTTGCGTCATTTGAAAAATATTCAAGTCCGTGACGTTTAACTTATTCAAACAATGCATAAAATATATCTTCATGCCGAAAAATCATGGAATATGAACAGTTGTGAAAATGAACGAAATGCTTAAAAAATCGAATTGTGATATGAATATATCTCAAGAAACGAGTCTCAAATCGCAAAATGTAGATGACCAGTTTGTTTTATTGTGTAGTAGAATGTTTTGTGTTAAAATTTGGACATATTGCAGCAGCAATTTCCTGGCGACGTGCAATGAAGTGCACATACCATGCCAAAATACATTGCATTGTATAAAAAAAGAACATTTTGCCCGTTTTCATGGCAGAAAATGAATGAAATTTTACGAGAAAAATCAAATTCCATATCAATGCGGAGAAGTCGGGATTACGAATGTAATTCAATTTATTCTTTGTTTATGCAATTCAGAGAGAGAGATACTTTCGTACTTACATTGTGCGCGTTCGATTGACGTTAAATTGCGTATAATTTTGTAATGAAGATAGTCTAAACGAGACATATGCATTGAATTTGGGGTTAGTTACGGTCAATTTATGTTCGTCGGGATAAATTTTACCCCGAGGGGTAATAAGCAAAAAATCCGAAGGGGTAAACATCTGAGGGGTAATAGGCACTTATTACCCCTCGGGTTTTACTTTGCAAAAACTTTAATTTTTTATCACTATATGTGAATGTTCCAACAAGCCAAGGCTAAAAGAGGTCAAATTTAGCAGGAAGCAATAAACACATGTCGATATAGTGCGTTTGAATACACTTTTCAGTGATTCAATTTTTATGTTTTTTTTTTGCAAAAAAATCTTTTTTGATCACTACATGTGAATGTTTGAATACCCCGAGGTTAAAAGAGACCAAATTCGGCAATTTACTCGATTTTGAAGATTCGGGAAGAAACATTGGGTAAAAACCCGGAAAATTGGTAAATTTATGGAAATTTATGGCAAATTTGAAAAAAATAATGTTCATTTTGTGGCATGAACGTGTGAACGAGACGCGTTATTTGAGTTCATTTCGTGATTTGCTCGTTCATACGGCACGTGGAAATCAAATCAAAGATTTGAATAGAAGTGAAATGTTGAAAAATTTGAATTTAACCCTATGATATTCTATGATCTTATTTTGAGGATTCCTTGAAATTCTTGGAGTGTTAATAATTAAGAAATAAATCAACTTGGAATCTGTATCCCTATCGGAATCCTCTAAAATCCCAACTTCCAGATTTTGGGTTTTAGTAGATTCCAAGAGACCTGGACGCAAAGTGAACGGAATACAGGCATAGAATCGATGTGTTCATTATATAGAAGCTGGAAAAGAATTTATTTAATACTTATTTTTTTTTTCAAAAACACGGTACCTTAAAACACCTGGTGATTCCGGGTAAATCACTTGCCCGATTTTTTCGGCAATCCTTTTTTTTAACTGTACCTTTTCATCCTTGCAAAAACTAGGTTTTCGATTTGTTTGGATCCGGGTAGAAATTAGAGCTGATCACGAACCGAACATGTTCGTGTTCGTTCGAGTTCGTTCGAGTTTTTTTTCGAACTCGAACGAACTCGAACACGTTTTTGTGGCTTCGAACGTTGTCGAACAGAACACGAACTGATTTTTCTAATCGAAACGAACACGTATCGAACTCGAACTGAATACGAACATAAAAAATGTTCGAAAACAATTCCGAAAAGCAAATATATAAGACTGCGAGCAACTTGCTGGGAGTTTGTTGAATCGCTGCGATAGTCTCCTCTGGAAAATAAGTAGAAAAATCGCACATTTTTTTTGCTAATTCGAAAGGCCCACGTGAACAAATTCAATCGATTCATTAGATGAAAACATGAAAAATAAAAACATTCATTCCTCAATTGAAATATTTTGGTTCAACAAAATCGATTTTTTGATATTTTAATAGTTTTAATGAAAGTAAGAAGTTCAGTCACACCACACAAACTGATTTCATCATTTAAACGCCTAAAAATAATCCATTTCAAATTTTAATTTTTAAAAAATCGAATGTTTGAGGCCACCCTATTCCATATAAGCCATTTTTTCAAATTTTGTTGTTTCAATGGTCCCAATGAATTCAAAGAGTTCAATAGCATCACATATTCTGTTTCTAATCATTCCAAATTGCCATATGAAAAAATCGAATCTTTCAGCCCACCCTACTCGAACAGTTCGAGTTCGGTTCGTGATCACCTCTAGTAGAAATACATGCCCGAAAATTCCCAATTTTACACAGGGAATTTATTTTGCGCCTAGGGAAAATACCCAGTAAATTTCCATGTTCCCGGGAGGAAAAGAATTCCTCCCGGGAACATGGAAATTTACTGCCTATCAATAGATGTTCATTGTTCAAAACGTATACATTTGAAATTCAATGAACATTTCATGTAACACTGTTCGACAAATTTCAACTTGTTATCTTACCCAGAGCAACGGCATATATGGTGTTTTAGTACTTTGTGGCCTGAGTCAAAATCCTAAAAGTTTTTTTTAATCGACCAAAATCGATTTTCACCGTTCTTTGGCCCAAAAAGTCGCACATTTTGCTTGTATCCCCAAAACAACGTATCACATCATGTTTAATCAAACATTGCCAAAACGATAGCTGAATATCGTTTACTAACTGAGCTAGCAGATGAATATCCGACACGCGTTCATACGAACTCTGTGTATGCGGCGCGCGAGTTAACAGAGTCCAGCTAGAATTTAAATTCCATTTAATTAAAAATTGTCAAATCAACATTTATCCATTTACACAAATAACCATAATAGTTAACAGAGTCCAGTTAGATTTTATATTCCATTCTCACACTTTTGAATGTTTGAGTAAAATTGTCAAATCGGCATTTATGCATTAAATCCAGTTACACAAATGATCATGAGTCCAGTTAGATTTCAAATTCCATTCTCACACTTTTGAATGTTTGAGTAAAATTGTCAAATCGGCATTTATGCATTAAATCCAGTTACACAAATGATCGTTATGTAACTCGACGCGATAAAATTCCTTTCTCACGATATGGAATAGGGCCGTTTAGCTAAAACATATAAATAAGCCAACCATTGTAACTTCATTGTTCAGTCTTAGAATAATGTGTATCTTTATTAATAGAAGAGTGAAGAATCTGCCATGCCTCATCAGAACCTTACGATCGGATGCGGGGGAAGTAAAAATTTTGGTAGATTCAGGATCAACAAATAATTATATTAGGTCAAATTTACGAATAGGAAATAGAACCAAGTTAAATATGACTCGCAACGCGGAAACAATTCATGGCTTTTCCCAAATAAAATACAAACAAGAGATACATTTATTACGGCAAAATTTGGATTTTTTTGAATTAAACGAATTAAAAGATTTTGACATGATTTTGGGCGAAAGGAGTTTAAGAGCGATGAAAGCAAGAATAGACCTGTTTGAATACAAATTGTATTATTCCCTTTCAAAACAAAAAATGGACTCACATCAGATAAATTTCACAAATGATAGCCAAACATATATGAACAGAATCAATGAATTAATGCAAAGAAATGAACAGATATACCCAATTTTGCCTTTCACGACTCAAATCGAAGCCACAATTAACACAAAAAATGATGACCCCATCTGGGTTAAACAATATCCATATCCGATGTCCGATCACGATTTTGTCATGAGTGAAATCGAACGACTCCTTGAAAACGGTATCATTCGAAGGTCTCACAGTCCATACAATGCACCAATTTGGACAGTACCTAAAAAGGGTATTGATGAAAACAACAAACCGAAACGTCGAATGGTGATTGATTATTCCAAATTAAATTCTCAAACGATCACTGATCGCTACCCCATCCCTGACATAAATTTAACACTACAAAATCTTGGTAATGCAAAATTTTTCTCAACAATAGATTTGGAATCGGGATTTCACCAAATCAATATCAAAGAATCAGATCGACAAAAAACAGCTTTTTCAATCAATGGAGCAAAATATGAATTCGTTCGAATGCCATTCGGTCTAAAAAATGCACCGGGCATTTTTCAGCGATGTGTTGACGACATTTTGAGACCCTACATTGGAAAATTTGTATATGTCTATATAGATGATGTGTTGATTTTTTCCAATTCGGAAGAGAAAAGAAATAAATGCACTTCACGATGCCCACATGAAAATTTCGAGTGAAAAATCTCATTTCTTTGGCACTTCAATCGAATTTCTCGGCCATATTATCAAAAACGGTAGAATTACAGTAGACCCACGAAAAACCGAAACCATGCAAAATTATCCAATCCCCAAAACACTGAGGGAATTGAGAGCGTTTCTCGGCTTGACTGGCTATTATCGAAAATTCATCAAAAATTATGCAAAAATAGTGAAACCATTGACAATTCATTTACGTGGAGACAATGGTCAAATCGGAAAAAACCATAGTGCCAAGATTGCTATCGTGTTAGATGAGGCAGCTATTGATGCATTTGAGGTGGTCAAACAAAAACTCTGTGAACAGGTTGAACTATACCAACCGGATTTTAATAAACCATTTGAACTCACTACAGATTCGAGTAATTTCGCCATTGGTGCTGTTCTCTCACAGGGGAAACAGCCAATAACGTTTATCTCCAGAACTTTGAGCCAAACCGAACAGAATTATGCAACAAATGAGAGGGAGTTATTGGCCATAGTTTGGGCTTTACAGAAACTACGAAATCTCCTTTACGGAATAGCTGATTTAACCATATATACTGACCACCAATCACTCAAATTCGCGATTTCCGAAAAAAATCCAAATAACAAATTAAAAAGATGGAAGAATTTGATCGAAGAGTTTGGCGCAAAAATCGAATACAAGCCTGGAAATGAAAATGTGGTTGCCGATGCATTATCACGGGTCAACATACCAATAGACAGTATAAATACATCCTCTCTTCAATCCTCTGAGCATTCAACACAGAGCTCACCCATAGAAACAATACCCAAAACATCAAAACCAGTGAACAATTTCCGCAATCAATTACATATTTCTCGTTCGAATACGAATGAATCGCTTGGCTCGACTGTTTTTCAAAATTATCATGTGCATAAACTAAAATTTACTTCAATTGAAAATCTTCTTTCACTCTTGAAACACACAATTTCCACCACAAATATAAACGCCATTCATACGACGGAGGAAATATTCTTCGAGATCAAAACCGAAATAAAAAATAGATTCCCAACGGCCAAATTCGTATATAGTCCGAGAAAAATAACAAATGTTACAGATCGTAATGAACAAATGCTTGTCGTTGAGACTACTCACAGACGAGCACACAGAAACTATCGAAACAACATATTGGAAATTTCGGAAACACTTTTTTGGCCACAAATCAGAACAGATTGCAAACGATATGTCAGTAAATGCGAAATTTGTTTGACTGAAAAATACGAAAGACACCCAAAAAAGGAAACATTGAAACCAACACCGATACCCATGCAACCGGGACATTCAATCCATATGGATATTTTCCATTTGGGTGGTAGATTGTTCATTTCCACATCTGATCGATTTTCTAAATATTTTTATTTAAGAGAAATTCCCAACAAAAGAAATTTGTCATTAGTCGTCGAGGAAATATTATCCCAGATTTATCCAAATTGTACTGAAATCATGACGGATAACGATGTCATATTCACATCCCAAATGATGCTGGCATTGTACACAATGTCCATGCATGCGCGAGACGGGGTTTGTGGTTTACTGGTTTTTTATGACAGCTCTTCTACACTCTGACTGAATTTATTTCGAATTGCAGGTCAGTTTTCCAAATTCTTTTTCCCCTGAAACTTATGCGGTAACAGATTCAAAACAATACCATATGGGACTACCCAGGACACGATTAGAATCGTGGACGAATTGTTTTACCATTTTTGCGTACGATTACAATGGACGCAAATTGTCAACGATTCCAATCGTGTTCCAATCGTGTCCTGGGAAATAAGACCTTAATAGATTATTTTTGTATGCAAAATGAATGAATGAGATTTTCAATCATTTTCACACTAAAATCATAAAAATTTCCTTTTTTGACGAAATTTAGTCCTGATTTGACTTTTGTTAGCATCCAGTTATACGGATTTTTTAAAAAATCTCATTCTTTATTACCCCTTGCGATAAAAACATGGTCTGGGGGTAGTCGTTATTTTCCGAGGGGTAATAAGCTGAGGGGTAATAAGCATAGACTTATTACCCCTCGGCTTATTACCCCTCGGGGGTAATAAGAGAAAAAATTAGTGAATGAAAGACAGAAAGATATTATTGACAGTTATAATACCAGAACCGAGTATTCAAATCAAAAAAGTGCTAAGAAGATTTGTTCCCATGGTAAACTGAGACTCCTCCTGAGAATATAGCTCAAATTCAATAGGAAAAATCCGGTAATAATTCTAAGCAAATTTTCTTTTGTCACTTTGAGCCCGATCGGTAATTATTTATTCAAGCGCGGTGGAATTGAATTTTCGAGGTAAAAACAATACCTTTCCTGAGTACATTTCATGTGCGGAAAAGTAAAATGCATTTTCGTTTCTTTTATATAGATTGGATTTGAATCCGGAATACTGGGAAGGAAAACGAGGTGCGTGTATTGGAACAGTCTATTCAATGCTAACCGGACGAAACACTGGTATACCACCAAACGGAACAAATGATATATGCGCACTCTTGCGAGAATCGACAAATCCCCAATCTGAAGCTATTATAAAAACTATATGCTTTATTGCAAGCGATATGAATTGCTAATGGTTAATCAAAATGTTCGCTGAAATAAGTTGGCTAAAGCCTTGGCTAAAGCCCTTGGCTCAAGCCCCCGAGGTTCAAGACAAGTTCATATTACTGTAGTGTTAAATAGTCTTTATTGATCATTATTTCACTTACCTGTCGATTTAATAAATATCGAACTGCTTTAATGGAATACAAAACTGAAGTGATAATAAATGTATTTGTAAGTTAACTTGTGACTGTGCTTTGCATGCGCAAGTTCTTGCGGCTTATAGCATAGCGCAGTCAGCAAGAGGGGAAATGAGATGTGCAGCCGTCCGAGCTTCGCAGTAGTGGAACTCGTTCGGGCGCTCCATCAACGATATGCTACATTCATTCCCACCTTCTGAAAAAAATTGAATTGTAATGAAAGATTAAATGATGGTCTATATTTTAATCAATTAGTTTTATTTTATTTAGTTTGGTATATTACGTGCGTGTGCAACGTCGTCGCTCCAATATAAAAGTGTATCATCCAAAACCAAACATGGCCGACTTACCAATACTTAATACTAACGCACATCATGGTTGCCCACCGCACAGTGTACACTGTACAGTGTGCACAGGGCTACTCACTAAATCACTACATCTCGGCCATCCTGACAAATACAATCGACCTCGATTGGTTGTTAATTCAAATTAATTCTCTAAAAATTCATAGGCTGTACATATATCTTCATCATCTAAAAATTCGTAATCTGTGCAAATATCTTCATCTGACTTATCATCTAGCGGTTCATCTGTGTTGCCCCTGTCCGTCTTATTATTTTGAATATCTTCCAACCACAATCTCATACGACTAAAATCTACTATATTATCATAAGGCATTTGTGTTAATTGACAATTCTCAACATCTGTGACCTTATACCGATCATTTCCGATGCATTTACGTACACAGTACGTACACAGTACTCTGAATTCAATATTAAATTTCTTGTTTTTGCCCGCTGTAGTATCGACATGTTTGATCATTGCTAGGTCACCCACCCCAAATTCTTTTGCTGGCTTATGGTTTTTCACAAAATGCTGCTGGTTGTACACTTGAGACTTCTGTATCGCACTCTGTGCCTGATCCCTGATTACATTCAAATCTTCATATTCTTCTCCATAACATTCACTCAAGTGTTCAGTCAATTCATCCACAATTTCTCCCCTTTGTTCTACCCCAAACAATAATTTACTTGGCGTCTGTTTCGTGGTACAGTGTACAGTATTGTTTATTGCAAATTCTACAGCCGATAATCGTTTCACCCAATCGCTATGATCAATTGGATCTGTCAACTTGGCCAACATGGCCTTGATTACTCTGTTCGTTCTCTCAACTTGACCATTCGATTGTGGAGAAGCCACCGAATTTTTGACCTGTCTAATGTTGCACTCTTTTACCCTTTTTTCAAATTCAGCTGAGGTAAAACATGTTCCCTGGTCATCAATGATTCGTTTTGGGCGACTGTATGCCTCAAAATATTTTTCCAATGCACACCAAGTTTCCTTTGTACTTGATCCATTTACTGCATAAAGTTTTACAAATTTCGTGAAAGCATCTACAACGGCCAGCACATGTTTTCTTTTTGATTTTAATGCCGGAAGCGGTCCGAAGTGGTCAATGTGTATCGTATGAAACGGCTCTGGCACTTTTTCAATACTATGTAAATTTCTCTCGTTTGACCTAACCGCCGGTGAGTAGTAAATGCACTTCAAGCAGTTTCTTATGAATTTGTTTAATTTCTCCCGCATATTTGGGAACCAATAGTGTTTTTGAATTTGCATCAGGCTTTTTTCAATGCCAATATGACCGTAGTTCTCGTGAATCATTCGCATCACATTATCCTCCCATTCAACTGGTACATATAACTGTCTCTTTTGCTTGTCATTTATGCGAAACATTTTCCAAAATATAATTCGGCACATCTCCATTTTCTAATTTTTCTCTCAATGTACTAATGAATCTATCTCTCGATTGTGAAATCTGTATATTTAAATCAACATCACTTCCATCTACTACACACACCAACGCACTCGGGCATACTGTTCTTAGATCACACTCTGAACTCGTTATCTCATTTTCATTCGCAATACATATTAGCGCTGCTGCACATTTATTTTTCAAATCATCCAATGCTTTTCCCTCTGCTTTTGACAACTGTACACATTCATCTGTTTTGTTAATCGTTACTGCGCACACCAATGCTGCTCTACTCAATGCATCCACATGTGCCATCTGGTCCCCCCTACGATGGCGTACCTCGTAATCATAATTTTCGAATTCAAGCGCCCAACGTGCAATTCGTGGGTTTATCTTCTTTTTGTTTAGCGTCAATACCAATGAATTGCAATCCGTTACAATTGTAAAGTGCAACCCCTCCAAAAAATTTCTGAACCGATCTAATGCATATACAATTGCCAGTGTCTCCAATTCATAACTGTGATACTTTGATTCTTCTGGCGTCGTTCGTTTTGAAAAATATGCCACTGGGTGGAATTTTTTGTCGTTTTACTTTTCCGCACATGAAATGTGCTTAGGAAAAGTATTGGTTTTGCCTCAAAAATTCAACTCCACATTGCTTGAGTAAATGAACTCCGATCGGGCTCAAATTTTGACCAGAGTCTCAGTTCACCATGGGAACAAAACTTGATTTTCACTTTTTTCATTTGGATACTCGGTTCTGGTAGCTCCGGTGCAAAATGGCGTCGTCGTCGTCGTCGTCGTCGTCGTCGTAGTCTGTACGTTAGCACGATAACTCTCGAACGGAGTCTCAAATCCTAAAGTGTCAAAAGCAAATTTGTTCAGAATTATTACCGGATGTTTCCTATTGAATTTGAGCCATATCGGTGTAGCCGTTCCAGAGATATGTGCATTCAAGTGCACGTGAGTCGGGTTTTCAGTACATTTTTACACAAAAACTGATGTTCACATTTTTGACTCTCCTGACCGTATTTTTCAATGAAAATTCATGTTGCTTGCGTCATTTGAATGGTATTCAAGCGCGCTTGACGTTTTACGTATTCAAAAAGTGTATAAAATGTTTCTTCATGCTGAAAAATCATGAAATGTGAACACGTGTGAAAATGTACGAAATTTTTAGAAAATTCTCAGAAAATTGAATTGTAAAAAATGAAAATGACTCACAAATGGATTCTTAAATTGCACAGTATTGTCACCGGAGGTTTCCTATTGAATTTGAGCCATATTGGTATAGCCGTTCCAGAGATATGTGCATTCAAGTGCACGTGAGTCGGGTTTTCAGTACATTTTTACACAAAAACTGATTTTCACGTTTTTGACTCTCCTGGCCGTATTTTCCAATGAAAATTCATGCAGTTTGCATAATTTGAAAGGTATTTAAGTCCGCTTGAAGTTTTACATATTGCTACAATGCACAAAATGTATCTTCATGCCGAAAAATCATGGAATATGAATACGTGTGAAAATGTACGAAATTCTTAGAAAATGGAAGTTTGATATGAATATATCTCAAGAAAGGAGTCTCAAATCGCAAAGTGAAGATGGCCAATTTGTTTTATTGTGTCAAAAAATGTTTTGTGTTTTGAACATTTTGCCCATTTTCATGGCAGAACCAATACTTTCTCTCCTGACTGGTCGATGAATGAAATTGTTCAAGAGAAAAATCAAATTCCATATCAATGCGGAAAAGTCAGGATTACGAATGTAATTCAATTTATTGTTTTTGTAAAATTGCCCCCCCAAAACCCTTACTGCTGGCATCTGTATGTAACTCTGTTTCACGCGTCGGATTGTAAATACTTAGCACTGGTGCCTCTGTTAACGTTTTTCTTAAGTACAAAAATCTCTTCATGCAATCATCTGTCCATTCAAACTTCGTATCTTTTTTCGTGAGATCATATAGTGGCCGTGCAATGCGTGCAAAATCGCAAACAAAGCGTCTGAAGTATGAGAAAAGTCCCAAACAGCGGCTGGTTTCTTTCCCATTCGTGGGCATTGGAAATTCGGAAATTGCTCTCAAATGTTCCTGATTTGGTCTGATCCTCTCTTCATTCACACTGTACCCCAAATAATCTACCTCTTCATACGCAAATTTACATTTCTTTAGGTTTAAAACCAGTCCAGATGCCGACAGTATCGTTAAAACCTCGCTCAAAACCCTTTTATGTTCTTCCATCGTTTCCGTGGCTATCATTATATCATCCAAGAACACCACAATCAATTTGCTTTTAATCAAATCCTTCAAAATTCTGTTTATTATTCTCTGGAAGACTGGTGGAGCATTCGCCAATCCGAATGGCATAACTGTGTATTCGTATTGTCCCATTGGTGTCACGAAAGCTGTCAAAGGAATCGAATCCTCATGCATTGGCACTTGGTGGAAACCATCTTTTAAATCTAATGTCGTGAAGTACTTTTTATTGCTGAGATATTCCTAACAATCCTCTATTATTGGCAGTGGAAAACGATCTCTTATTGTGATCTTGTTCAGTGCCCTGTAATCCACACACATTCTCAATTCCCCATTCTTTTTCCGTACCAACACTATCGCAGACGCATATGGAGAGTCACTTGGACGTATTTTTCCCGCTTTTAATAGTTCATCAAGTGTCTTCTGTACTTCCTTCTGTTTTTCTTTAAATGATAAGCGTCTAGGGCTACTGTACACTGGTTTGTCATCTGACAATTTTATTTTCATCGAATAGATATCTAATTTCTTTTCCCCAATTTTATTCTTATATTTTTCCTCAATAATGTGCTTCAGTCCACTTGCATCTGACTCATTCAAATTACTGTTTATGTTCAACTCTGGATCATTTACTTCACCCTCAAGTGCCTCAACCAGCATAATAATGTTATCTACATCAAACCATTCTTTGTCATCCATTAAATCGATACAACACGCCATGTCATCTACTACATCTGGCTCAAGTTTACCTTCATCAACATCTTCTATGATTTTACTAGTGCTACATACATCTGTCTTTAAAACTTTCAAATTCGTGATTTTATTCTCCTTATTCATATTTTCTGTGGTTGGAACCTCTGTATCATTGTTGGACGGACTCTTAAATAAATTAAACAACTTAAGTCCACTGATGGTGTTATGTGACGGGGCTCTGTTTTTATTTTGTTCTCCTAAATTTAATAATTCATCAATATTGTATTTTTGATCGACAAATTGACATAAGTGGATGCGCATTTTATTCAATAAATCACGTCCGATCAGGAACGGCATTACGGCTTCATCATCTGGTAAAACAAAAAATTTATGCATAAATTCGTTGCCATTAAACACAATTTTACAATCCACAAGACCATACGTACTTAAATTTTTATTTCCCATTCCACGAAATTTTGTCAAAGTCAGCTTGCCCGTCACTTCAAAAGGTACCATCGAACGTTTCAGAAAACTAGTCGGACTACCGTTATCAAAGAGAGCATAACACGAATTAAACTCGGTGCACCTATTTTGTTTAATAAAGGCAACACTTACAAGGTTTCTGAATTTTAATTGTCGAGCCAACCGGCGAACTTCAGCTTCTTCCTCAGCTGCATGGTCCAAATCGTCCCAATTTTCATCGACTGCAGCAACTGTTTGTGCGGCTGGCGTCTGGACTGGCATCTGTGTTTGCGGCTGTTGTACACGGCGTGGGCACTGATGACGGTGATGACCAACTTCTGAGCATATGAAACATGAATTCGGTGGCCGTTTTGGCGCTGTACATCCACTCTGATAATGGCCGTATTTAAAACAATTGAAACAGCGAACCGAATTCAAATCAATACCACTGGCACCTGTACTAACACTTGTGCTAGCATTTGCACTGAATGTTGGTTTTCCACTGTGTTTGCTGCTGGTCGGGCAATCAAATAATTTTGCTTTGGAATTGCACCCTTTGATGTTGATGCACCCAAATTTACTTCTGTCATCTGGGCCCGGCACATTCTTTCGTATCGCTTCAAAAGTTCCTTTAATTCGGCAATTGTCTTGGCCCCATACAAAAATGTCACATTTCTGGAATTGTCTTGTAGACCAACAATGATTGCATCAACGACCTCTTGCTCTGGTAATAACGGTGCATGATTTGCGATTTCCACCATTATTGACACATAATGATTCAATGATTCGTCTGATTTCTTCTTTCTTGCTTGCAACTGCTGGAACACTTCATTTGTTGTGAACGTATGTTTAAATTCAGTGTCCAATTCGACTTTCAATTCATCGTATGTAGCGATCCGAATTGTACGTAAAAACACCTTTGCTGTGCCCTTGATTAAACTTCTGGCAGCCACCAATTTATCACGATCGGCACAATGAAATGCCAAAAATGCAGTTTCCAAATCGTCAAACCACTTTTCAATGTCATATGTGTCATCTCCCGTGAAAGGGTTAACCATTGACTCGAAAGCACGAAAATCGAAACGTTCATAACGGCGTTTTTCCAATTGCATCACTTCGCGCTGTAATTCTAACAATTCACGGCGTCTTTGCAAGCGTTCAATTTGTTGATCAATTTGTGCTTGTTCATCTGGCACAATGTTTTGCATCTGTTGTGGCTGCTGTTGTTGTTGTTGCTCTGGCAAAGTTTCTAGTTGTTGCTGCTGTTGCTGCTGGTTTTCATTGTCAACTGGCACATTACCCACAGCTGGCTGATTCCCGACATTTTGCATATTATTCACTGCTAAATTTGCAACTGTTTGGTCATACAATGGTCTTAATTGAACCATTGTGGCTTCTTCGTCAAATTCCACATTATTTTCACGTAAAACTCTTATGATTTCATCGCGTCTCAATGTGTGAGCCATTTTTGTTGTTTGCTACTGTGTTTTCGCTTCTGTTTTATTTCACTTTATTTCGAAATTAATTTTCACCAAAAAAATCGTCGAAATTTAAAAATAATATTATTTTCCTGTTCACTGAGTGTTTTTGAACAATCCCACACCTGATTTGTAATGAAAGATTAAATGATGGTCTATATTTTAATCAATTAGTTATTATTTAGTTTGGTATATTACGTGCGTGTGCATCGTCGTCGCTCCAATATAAAAGTGTATCATCCAAAACCAAACATGGCCGACTTACCAATACTTAATACTAACGCACATCATGGTTGCCCACCGCACAGTGTACACTGTACAGTGTGCACAGGGCTACTCACTAAATCACTACAGAATACATTTTCTTTAGCGAAAAATAATGGAATGACAATTGAATGTGTACTAAAACTATTTTAAAATATTGCTAATGCCTCCGTTATCATTTCGATGATTCCATGTGAAATCAAAAAAAATCTGCGGGCATGGTGACGGATTTCAACTATTAACATTTGATGGAAATATGAATGAAATGTTGATAATTATGTATAGAATATGTCAAAATATGCTATATTTTACACCGTTGGAAAGGTATTGACCCCCCAGAATGCGAAAATATTTACTTTGGGTCATTTTGAGTATAACGTAAAAGTGAAAAAAAATGTAAAACGGACACCCCTGCATTCAAACCCAAATATTGAGATGCATTTAAAAGTGTCCATATTTTTGATACAGCCAGATGAAAAACCGATTCTAACTCGAAAAAAAATTTGTAGACGTGTTTTCGAATTAATCGCGTTTAAAGATTCAAAAGTCGATTTCTATGTCAAAAATAACTTTTCTCAAAAATGTTGAAAACACGAAATAAAGTAGGCCTTTCAAACGAGATCCATGCGGTGTTTTTACCTTTCGAAATGGTTGAGATATCGATAGTCAAAATGTACCCTTACTTTTGCAAAAAGTTGGAAATTTCGACCAATTGACCCCGGATTTTTCTTAGTTGGACCTAAACTAATCGAACCATATATAAATTTTTCAAATCCGAGATGGTCCATGTGAATTTTTCTTGTGTGGTATAATTCGCAAAGTAAGCTGAGTAAAAATAAAACACAACCGATTCGTTCTGTTGCTAATAATTTATTTATTTATTTGTCACCGCCAAGTTCTGGCTGAATAATTAGTTCAGTTTCAGGAAAACAAGTTAGCGAAGCCTCCTTGAAAAAACCTGATTTTTTCGAAACAAGGGATTTAGTCCCGATACATCAATGAAAAACGTATAATACAATATTTGAGCCATTTACTGTCAAAAGGAACAGAAATATAAGAAAACTAAGGCACATATGCATAATCTAAAAGAATTATATAGTCAAAAGGACGCTACGTTAAAGATATATCACAGCTTAAGTAAAATAGTCGAAAAACTATCACAATACGTGACTTGGTCATTTTGAGTAGTTCGAAATTAGTCATCCTATTATTAATGTTTCGTGTGTGAGGACAATTTGTGTCGTGGAAAACCTCACTAAAACCACATCATTAGAGTTTGACTGATGAAGGGGTGTGCCATACTTCGTAGGGGCTAAAATTTTCCCGAGTCCCGCGTACACACCGGCAAGTCCATGCTTCTACGGAGTCCCGGATTACTATCGACAAACATCAAATCTTAAGCTTTTTAAATTATCATGAATAAAATGCGACAACCTGGAATTGTACTTTCGTTTTTCGATGTCATCAGGCAAGGTATTGATAAAAAGAAAGTACAAGAAAAATTCCCGAGCAGTCCAGATCAGATCGGTCACGATGTACAGTTCACTCTGGCATTCAGACAAAAAATTACAAGTGCACCGGGGTGAGGGTGCACCTGCACACACCATTTTTTGTCAGAATACGGGCTACTGTTCGCCGTCCAAGTCAAACGACGTAAGGGGATGACAAAGAGTGAGCGGTCTAAGCATGGATCTTAGACAGGCACTGGTATCCCGTCAGCATCGTCTGATTAGCCATCTTATTTTGGTCTGTACCGCTTCCAGTTGTGTTTACCACTCATTCGCATGTGAGGAAAGTGTTTAAGATTAGTGAAGAGCCTGCCATCTCCCCCGCGAGAACAAAAACTGTGCAAAATTGAGTTACCTGGGGGGTGCTCATGTAGAGCATATTTTGGGAAGTTGCGATAAAAGGTCCGCCAAAGATCCTATACGAGTGCCGGAGTCTCGAATACTTCGTTCGGTATTTTACGCACAGATGTGATGAAGTTTGAGCGACAGCTGGTATTTTTGAAATTCTCTGACACAATTGAATGAATATATTTATTGACACATTATTACGGCTACATAAACATTTTGTTTTACACTCCCTCTTTTTGACTTAACTAAAACAACTAATTTGTTTTCTAATTCAAAATTCTACATAAATTTGTTTTGCCAAACATTGCGTCACATTTACTGAACAAACTTGTGTATTACACTTACGCATTTTTTAATATTTAGAGCTGTTTTGAGCGAGAATATGAAAATAAATGTATTTGAAATCGTAAACATCAAGCTCTAAAATCGTTTTTCTAAAAATGTTTGTACCATTCATAGCTCAAGAACCGTTGTAGTTAATGTTTTGAAATGTTGGGAGTATATTCTAGACTGGAATATCTGAAATATATATTTTTATTTTCTCATAATTCGATCATTTTGAGGTACCCCCATTACAAGGGTAAAAAACAATCGCTACAATTTTGATCAAATTCACCCAGTTTGTGTATTTTTTTAATCCCCTACAAGATGATTCACGTGAACATGGTAAGATCTTGTGAATGGTACGTCCAGTACAATGGATTTTCAACTTTTGACGTTTTTCATAAAATTTCGCACATTTCAAACCATAAGTCGAAAACCAACTCTACGATTTTTTTTGAATTAACATGGATTGAATCAAATCCCAAAATCTTAATTTTAAAAATTTTCACAATACAAAAAATCAATGAAATCATATCACCGTAAGTTGATAAGTAAAATTAATGAAATCAAGCACTAATTCCAAGTAAAAGTTGGCACACACTCAATTCAGTAGTAGCAAAATATTTTCAATGTAGTGGTGAAATGGTATTTTACCGCCATTTGGTTTGTATGTGGTGGAAATTTCTATCACGGAGAACGGCAGAAATTTCTATCACCAAAAAATACACTTTTGAGTGCAACACTATATATACGCGAGTTTTCGGATTCTGTGTTGCCGACCGATGTCATTCGTGGAATAGGCATTGACGTGTAGCTTAGGACCAAACTATTCTTTATTCCTTATTCTTTATTGTTGTATGGTAGTAAGTATAATATATACATTTAACAGCCGAAGGCCAATAATAAAATGTACAATGGTTATACTGGTTGACTGTTTTGAATTAATTGAGAGGAAGACTAAATAATTAACATGTTTTGATGGCACATTGGTGAGAGTACAATGATGTTTTTTTTTTTTTTTTTGAGATCATTGTGAATTATTCTGTTGCGTTTCTCGTATCATTAGTAGTAGCGTGTATAGGGCTTTACAACACTCTTTGTTTGGTTTAGACTTTATGGTTGATACTTTATGGAGTAAGAGTGTTGTATAGACACTATAAGATGAAAAAACCTCTGAACGAGGTAAAAACAGAGTGGCGCACCCAAATATCCTGCCCACAAAATGGCTGATATCACATTTTACGTGGCGCTGTTGAGTTATATATTTTTGGTTCAACGCTTTTCAAATAATTCAACAAACCTTTCCATGATGGCATCAATTGAAATTTGAACTAGTGTGCGCCAGTGCGAGCAAAGTGCGCTTTTCTGACAATTCGATTAGAGTTAGGCTACGATTCAAACCGAAATATTTGTGTAAACAAAATGAATTTATTTTTCCGCCGTAATACAATTCACGTTTTCATTCGGCACTCGCACTGGCGCACACTAGTTCAAATTTCAATTGATGCCATCATGGAAAGGTTTGTTGAATTATTTGAAAAGCGTTGAACCAAAAATATATAACTCAACAGCGCCACGTAAAATGTGATATCAGTCATTTTGTGGGCAGGATATTTGGGTGCGCCACTCTGTTTTTACCTCGTTCAGAGGTTTTTTCATCTTATATCAGTAGTTTTGTAAGGTTTATTTGTAAAAAACACTCAAAAATAACAACTTTTCGAGATATAACATCAAATTCTGTTCAACTCCATCGATCGAATTGCAAATTTTGAGTACTGTTTTGTTCGCTGGTTCAGTTTTTTGAGACTGAAATAAAACTCTTTTCAAGATTTTTTCTCTTGAACAGTTGTTCATTTATTTCAAATACATCCGAAGTCGGTGAGTATCAAATTGGAAGTGAGAGAATAACTGAAGCTCCAAAGATATTTATTTTTTGAGCATTCCAGTTTTCTCTCAAGAAAATACAATAGAACATACATTGTATCTTAATACGATTTTTATGGCCATGCTGATGTCAGCATAGCACTGGACGATCGATTTCATACAGATCGAAAGGAATGCATAAATTAAAATTTACGATCATATTTTTATGATCTTACAAATTAACTCAACAAACGTGCCTCTGCTTTGATTTTTACCGAAGCAGGTCATTGCTTATTGACTAGCCGTCACCAATGTGCAACATTGTTGCGACTGAGGTGACGATTAAGCACGCTCGTTGATATGCGACACAATTGCGTCGGTCATCTCAAAGGCAAAAATATTTTTACCTGAGATTTTTATTGCTTCGCTTCTTTCGAAGAAGCATGAAATCGAACATCCCGGCCCCCGTTGAACAGTTGTTCAACCGAGAGTGATAAGACTTATTCTATTAATATTGGCTTAATTAATTATGTGTTTTTGATTGGACCTTTGTCCCATTTTATTAGATTTTTATGATTTTTTTTTTTTTTTTTTTTTTTAAGTTTATTCCCCAATACCTATGGTAAATATGAAATAACTCTAAGCGTAAAGTCCCGTACTCTCCTCTTGAGAAACTTATAACTAATAAAATTGATATGAAATATATCCGCAATTATATCTAATATGTTTTTATATATTTTTTTTGTTTTTTTTTTTTTGGTTGATTAACTGTTATGGTCTTAGCTAAATGCCAGAAGGGCTTATTTTAATAAATGCAACAAAATTACTCTAATTTCTAGTTGACAATTCAATCTTATTTCTATTAAGTGTGGCAAAATTATTTTTTGCATTGAATTCTGTCAAATCGAGTCCATCGCTTTCTTCTTCTAGTAAGACTCCAAGCTTGGTTATGGGGCGTTTATGCTCTCCATATATGGTGCTTACAGTCACCGATCTTACCAGACCATCTGGAGCTGGGAAAACTTCTTTTACACGACCGAGGCTCCAATAACTTGGTGCCAAATTGTCTTCTTTTAATAAGACCAAATCACCCACTTTGATATTACGCTTTTTTGTTTTCCACTTAGATCGTGGTGACAATGAAGTTATATACTCTTCATGCCATCGATTCCAGAAATGCTGGTACATTTGTTGTACCAATTGCCATCTCTGCAATCTGCCCGGATTTATCTCGGTTAAATTCTCAGGCTCAGAAAGGGTGATTAACGACTCACTTACCAGAAAATGAGCTGGCGTAAGTGCTGACAAATCATTTGGATCGTCCTTTAATGGACATATTGGTCGCGAATTTAAACAAGCCTCGACTTGCGCAAGTAAAGTGCTATACTCTTCAAATGTGAGATTTTGAGTACCGATTACACGAGTCAAATGGTGTTTGGTACTTTTCACAGCTGCCTCATGCAGTCCACCGTGATGTGGTGCTTACGGTGTATTGAATTTCCATTCAATTTTGAAGGTATCAGCTACTTCACCGTTCGCCCATTCGAATTGTTTTTTGTAGATATCACGCAGAAAATTATTCGCACCTACAAAATTGGTTCCGTTGTCGGACCAAATGGTCCGTACCGGTCCCCGTCTTGCAATAAAGCGACGGAAAGCTTGCATAAATTGTTGTGTCGAAGCGTTTGAGACTAATTCCAAATGGACAGCTCTTGTTGCAAAGCAAACGAATACGGACACATATGCCTTTGAAATGGTTGGATTTCTCCCGGTTTTCGAAGAGAGGCTCACCGGACCTAAATAGTCGACTCCACATACACTGAACGGTCTCTGTGGCCTTGTTCTCTGTGTTGGGAGTGTAGACATTAATTGTTTAGATAGTTTAATGCGATATCTAAAACAAGTTGGGCAGCGCAGGATTATAGTTCTGGCCAATTGGCGAACTTTTGTTATCCAATATGTTTGACGCACAATTTGTGTGACTAGTTGCACACCTCCATGAAGCGTTGATAAGTGAGCTTCACGAACTATCAATGATGCTAAACTGCCATTATTTGATAAAATTATTGGAAATTGTTCGTTGAAAGATAAGTTTTCGCTTATAACTCGACCATTCAGACGTAAAACATTTGTTTTCTGGTCTAACCAGAAAGTACTATCGGCCGGTTCTTTTTCATTTTTTAGGGCGTTCAATTCACTTGAATAAGTAAGAGCTTGATCCAGTTGAATCAATTTGATGGTTGCAGTTGCAATTTCCTCAGTCGTCAATGGGCCAATTTTTCGCTTGCCCTTTGTACGACGGAAATTTTGAACGGCTTTTAGTAGAGTTGCCATTACTCGTTTTAATTTTGTGAAGCAACCATAAGCCTTCAGTATCGATACACTCTGTTGATGCTTGAAATTTTTATAAGCAACAACTGGACTTTTGCAATTGGAGTTGTACCATGGGCCTCGCAGTAGCGGTTTCACTTTTGTTATGTGTGAGACTATTTTTATTTCGGCGAGAACATCTTCACTCGAAATGTTCGAGTTCACCGTATTAATCGGCCAATCATTTTGCGGCAATTTAAGCCAATTTGGGCCATTCCACCATAATTGCTGATGAGCAAGTTTACTAGGGCATACACCTCGCGATGCTAAATCAGCAGGATTTGATTCGCCAGGTACCCATCGCCAATTGAAACCTTGTTCAATTGTTTTATGTTGAACCAGGAAAATGCATGAGTGAAAAGAAAGGGAATAAATTCAAACCAAAATGTGTAAATTGCCAAGGAAATCACACCGCAAATGATGCCTCAAATTGTGCTGTTTTCAAGAAGGCAATCGAATTGAAAGAAAGTAGACTAAAAGCATCAACCAGACAAATCGTTAAGAAACCTACTGTAAATGAATCATTTCGATCAACACAAACGTATGCGGAGCGAGTCAAAACAAATCAACCAAGCCAAATAAAAAATCGTGTGAATAACGACGTTGAAAAATTTATAAGTAATCAAAATAAAATGTTAAGTGAATTTATGTTGTCGATTCAAAAAATGCAACAGCAATTTATTTCAACTTTTGCACGAAAAAATGGCCATTGAACAAACTGACACAAGTGATATTAAATTGTTGAAAATTGCACAAGTGAATATTCGATCGATTATTTCGCATGCTAAACGTGAAGAATTTCGCTCTTTTCTTCGAAAAACTAAACCACACTTAGTTCTGATCAGCGAGACGCATCTTAAAAGTAAACACAAAATTAACTTCGAAGGATATAAGTTTTATAGATGTGATAGACTGAATGCTAGCCATGGTGGTACAGCCATATGTGTGATAGACTCAATAAACAGTGTACAAGTAAAACCGAGTAATTCAATTCAATCGATAGAAACTTGCTGCATAAAAATTGAAACAATAGATGGGCCAATATTCTTCAGTGCAGTATACAGAAAACCGGCAATTAGCATAAAATGTGAAGATCTATCTATGATAATCAATTTAAACAAAGACGCAAAATTTGTTATAGCCGGTGATTTCAACGCTCACTGCGCTATTTGGGGCAGCAGCAAAATGTGTACAAATGGAAGATCGATAAGTGAATGGTACAACAATAACAAATCTGGATACAAAATGAAAATCGTGTCACCTGCCAAACCATCTTATTTCTCAAACGGAGTGCATTCATATATTGATTTCGCTATAATGAGTGAAAACATGCAATTATTAAACTGTGACATAAATGGAAAATTGCCTTCTAGTGATATTTTCTCCGACCACTCTGTGATATACATGAACATTGCCTGTGATAAAATAATAATGCAAAAGCCAATTAGTATAAAAAATTTCAAGAAAACGAACTGGTCTGTTTTTAACAATTATGTTGACAAAAAAATAAATAATCTAAATATTCCTGTGTGTCGTAACATGTCCCGTCATGAAATTGACAATATTTGTCTCAATATCGAAAACATTTTTAAAAGTGCGATAAAATCCTTTGTGCCTGAAGTTAAAATTCCGAGTGGAAAAGTCGTATTGTCAACAAAATCAGTTAAATTAATAAAAGAGAAAAAGCGTTTAATGAGAAAAAGATTCAGAAATCGTAATACTGAAAACTTTGTCCCTATCAATTCGCAACTAAGGTTAGTGAATCAGTTAATGGTGCAATCTATTAGTAATGACCACAGAAAATGGTCGAAAACAAAACTAAAAAATATTCGACCAGATAATAATCTTTTCAAAAACATCAAACAAATAAGTAAATATAAATGCATGAGTGAAATTCCATCGACCATGTTCAATGCAGACAAAAGTAGTGTTTTTGAAACTGAAAAAGAAAAGTGCGATGCCTTTTCTGACCAGTTTGCAGAGGCACACGTTTTAACACACCAAAATACGTCGACAGTGGAAAATGAAGTTCATAGAACAAATGAGCTGTATGAAAATCCGGAACCAATTATAAATTTCTCAACATCCTTGCCAGCAAACTTCAAAAACAATCAAACAGAAGTACAAACACAGTACAGCGAATTTTTCGTCAGCACAGCGGATGTGAAAAATATAATACATTCGAGAAACAACAAAAAATCGTCAGGCAATGACAGCATGCCTAACTACGCACTAAAAAGACTATCACCATCAACGCTCTATTGGCTAGCAGTTATTTTTAACCACATCACAAACATTCAATATATACCAACAAATTGGAAAATGGCATGTGTAACACCAGTACCGAAACCCAATAAAAACAGCGAATTCATAAGCAATTGGAGGCCAATTTCCCAACTGCCAACAATAAGTAAATGCTACGAAAAGATTATCGACAATTTACTAAGATCCGAATGCAACGAGAGGAGTTTACTTGATCCTTATCAGTTTGGTTTTCAATCGGGATGTAGTACGGTACACGCAATAGCAAAAATTGTCACTGACATTTCAACTGGTCTCAACAATGGCAGCCCAACAATGGCAATGCTGATTGACCTACAGTCAGCGTTTGATGTTATATGGCACAACGGAGTGATTTTTAAACTACATCAATTGAAAATAAAACCACCGATAATAGCACTAATAAAAAATTACTTGAAAAATAGACAGTTCTATGTGAAAATTAATGATGAAAAATCAGAGACCAAAGGCATAATTGCAGGTACACCCCAAGGTAGCATAATATCAGCCTTACTTTTTATATTATACTTGAATGATTTACCAAAACCATCGAATTATTTCTGCAAAATAACTAGACTACTATTTGCTGATGACATAATAATATACACAACAACAAAAAATGTACAATTTTCGCGATTAGCCATGAACAAATATTTAAACGAAATTTATGTATTTCTTAATAAATGGAAATTAAAAATGAATGTAACCAAATGTGAGAGCATTTCATTCGTTGGCCATTATAAGGATTTACATAAAAAAGTAAGAAAAGAGGCACTGGATTGTAAATTCACGCTGAATGGAATAAATGTAGTCAAATCATCTCAAGTCAAATATTTAGGTGTTATATTATCACAAAATTTTCAATTCACGAACCATGTAAAACATATTCTAATGAAAGTAAATGCAGCTCAAGCCATGTTGAATTGTTTATTTAAGAATAGATTTATCAACAAAACTGTCAAAGTAATTATGTATAAACAGTTAGTCAGACCATTAATCATATATGCGTCTCCTTGTTGGCTTATCATGAATTTAATTAGCTCACATCAAGTCGAACAAATCCGAAAAAAAGAAAGATCGCTTCTTAGAAAGTGTTGTAGCATAAGCAGAGATCCAATAACAAAAAAATATGTGAACAGTCGAAGATTATATAAAGAAGCAAGAATCAATCGCATTGATCGTGAGTTAGTAAAGTGCAACATTAAATTTGTTGAGAAATCAAAACTGCACAATAAACAAGTTGTAAGAGAATTGTTTAATACAAATGCTAGCAACACGGATGAAATCAAATACAAACAGATTGACCATTTTAATACGCTAATGAATGAAAACAGACTGCACGAAAACGAACTATTTCTTATCTTCAACAAAAAAAAATACAAGCCTAACGAATATGTATATGTACAGGCACAAAATGTAGAGGACATCTAAAATTTCTGTCAAACAAACCACAAAAAGAAAACAAATCACCAAATCACTATTGTTGTTTACCCAGTAACTTAGCAATAGGGTTTTGCAAATCTATTCAGAACCAAAATGTATTTATGCCGGTTTTGTGTCACTATGAAGTAAGAAATCAATAATGTATATTTTAGAACAATAGTATTTACAAAACAAACTACAAATTTTAGATAAAGGTATGGGGTGATACCTACTAAATTGTACACCAAACAAAAATTGTATAGTACCATTTCTTTGTACTTAGTATGGTAAGTGTTTTGGATCAATAAAGAAATTATTGAATGTAAAAAAAAAAAAAATTGTTTTATGTTGTATCGCAGCTACGCGATTTCCAACAAATGTTTTTAGTTGTGTTGAAGCTTTAGTCAACCACAACAATACAACTTCTGAATCGGTCCAGAAAAAGCAATCACTTAGTCTATCACCGAATTCAGTTGAAATTGTCTCAGCCAATTTGGCGGCCAAATATGCACCACACAATTCAAGTCGTGGTATTGACAATCTTTTAAGAGGAGCTACCTTAGTTTTGCTTTGAATCAATTGAATTCTTATCATGCCGTCGGCAGTTACAGTTTTCACATAGCTTACCGATGCATACGCATTTTCGGAGGCATCTGAGAACGTGTGCAGTTCAGATTTCCAAATTGCTTTCATTCCCAACCAACGGGGAATTTCAAGTTTATTTAAAACAGGTAGGTTGGACGAAAACATGTGCCAATCGCCTGCAATGGCCGGCGAGACACGTTCATCCCAATCAATTTTTTCCAACCAAACTCTTTGCATGAGTATTTTGGCTGAAATTACTACCGGAGCCAAATAGCCGTGTGGATCGAAAAGCTTTCCAATCTCTGACAAAATTTCACGCTTTGTCCAAAATTCTTTCAGTGGCTTGGCTTGAATATTATATACAAATATATCTTGTTTTGGTTTCCAACGTAGGCCCAAAACGGATTTTGTTTCAGCGTCTTTTATTTCGAGAAATTCTGGGCCATCCGGACTTGAGAAAATGTCCTTATTCGATGCCCATTTGGCCAGTTCAAATTGGCCTTTTTTCAAAAGATTTTCAAGCTCATTTTTTAATATGAGCGCTTCATCAATTGTGTCAGCTCCCAATAGACCATCGTCTACATAGAACGAATTTAAAACTGCCTTCGATCCAATGGGGAATTCGATGGCGTGGTCTATTGCACATTGGTTCATGGAGCGGACTGACAAATAAGGAGAAGCTGCTTGGCCGTACATCACACGATTTATTTGATATACACAAACCGGCTCGTTTGGTGAGTAGCGCCATAAAATCTTTTGATATTTTTGGTGAGAGTCAACGACTTTTATTTGTCGGAACATTTTCACCACGTCTACTGTTATCGCTACTTCGAACGATCGAAAACTCATCAGAGTATTTGCCAAATCTCGTTGCAATTTTGCTCCTACGAGTTGGCATTCATTTAAGGAAATTCCAGAAGTAGTTGGGCATGATGCATTTGTCACAATGCGGAATTTATTGGAAGTTGAGACGCCATGGTGAGGTGTGTAATAACCCTCTTCTTTATCTTCCTTAATTCGTGTTAAATGCCCCAAATCTTCAAATTCTCTTATAAAATCGTGATACTTCTGTCTGAATTCATCATTTCGCATCATTTTTCGTTCCATCGCGAAAAATTGCTTTAAGGCAATCGATTTAGATTTACCAAGTAACTTGATTTTCTCATTGAAAGGAAGATGGACAACATACCTTCCATCAGTTTCGCGAGTGTGATATTCAGAGAAAATTCTCTCACACTCTTTTTCTGTTGGGGTAAGCGTATGGCCCCTTGGTAGTTCTTCTACTTGCCAAAATCTCTCTAAGAGTTGTGAAAGCTGATGATAATTCGCATCCTTACTTATAGGAGTCGTGTGGAATATATATTTCATTCCATTGCTTTCGACCTCATCGGATCGTTTATATATAACCCATCCAAACACAGTTTGTTGGGCGGCCACTAGGCCATCCGCAGACTTTACGATGCCTTCACACAGTATTTTAACCCATAGGTTTATACCGATTAAAGCATCAATTTCACCTGGCTTTCCAAAATCTGGATCAGCCAGTTTCAAAGCCGTGAATTCAGAATAATTTCTTATATCCACTGCCTCAATTGGCAAATTCCGAGTGATATGGGTTACGATACAAAATTCCACTTTATACACTCGGTCTTCACCTGGCATTAAAAGTTCAATATATGTCATGCCTCTCGCTGTACTGGAGTTCGATTCAACACCAATTAATTGTGCTCGAGCCTTTTCAATTGAGAGCCCAAGTTTCTTGGCCGCTGATAAGGTTATCAGATTAGCTTGCGAACCTGTGTCACATAGCGCTCTAAGATTGCTATTCCATGGTTTTCCATGGTTGACCGGAACGCGAATTGTCCCAAGTACTGGATGGGACTTTTCACTCTCAAGAGAAAGTGAAGTGACAACTCGTTGTCAATTCGAAGAAGTGGAGGGGACTTGCTCGTTCCCCTTGTCGCTAACAGGATTTTCCGTTGAGGAATTTTCCCTTTTGTAACACAACAAATCATTGTGAGCGTCATGGCAATACTTACAGCCACGAAATTTGCATTCGTCCTTTTTGGAATGCGAATTTAAACAGCGAAGGCACCTTTTGTTATCTCGGACCTTTTTAATTCGATCCTTTACTGGCAAGGCTTCAAATATTTTACATTGCCATACTGGATGATTGGCGTTACACTGCAGACATTGCTGTTGTTTTACGGCCACCATAACATTGGAATTTTTGAAATAACGGGTCTTTTTATTTTTTGAATTGGCACCGTCCTTTCGTTCAATTGGCCGTGGTTCAGTGGAGATGGCAAAACGCTCACTCGACTGAACCTCAAGGAACTCTATCATTTCACTCAATAAAATGCGTTGACGCTTTTTGATTTGGTCGTTCCATTTACGTAAAGTGTATGAATCTAGGCGAGCCGTTAAACAAAAAATTACAATTGGGTCCCAAGACGAAACGTCAAACCCAAAAGTTGGCATGACTCGAATCAATTGATTCGTTTTGTTAATCATGTTTAAAAATTGATTGCCCGTCGGGTTTTGCGGTAAGTATGGAAGTTCAAAGAACTTTTTGAGGTATTCTTGAATGATACGAAATTCATTGTCGTATCGTTCGATCAATAACTTCCATGCAGCTTCATAATCAACCGCGCTCAGAGAATATCCGTTTAATGCATCTAAGGCAATTCCCTTTAAATGTGTCCTTAACTGATGGAATTTCATCATATTAGACAAATGTTTATTTTCATGCACATATTCGTTGAATTCGTCTCTAAATCTTATCCAAGTGGTTCTATCTCCAGAAAATTCGGAGAGAACAAACTTATCAAATTTTAATTGAACGACCGGCTGCTCCAATTTTGGTTTGGATTGTTTCAATTGCTGGTTTACGAATTCATTGGATGCATCGCCCAAATCAATGGGCTCTATTGGCTCCGGAACGTCATGTGTACTTATGACTGAATTGTTCCGTGAGCTTGGAAAAGGACCCGCCCTTGCTGTGGCAGAGTCATTTCTAATTCGTTCGAATTCGATACGAATTTGCTCCAGAATGGCATTCATCACATTCATATCGGGAGGAGCACTGGCCAATGTTGGCTCAGTTTGAATTGGCTGATCAATAGTCGAAGCCTTTGAATTTGGAGCATCAGCCCGTTTTCCTTGCACTCCAGTTGCCTCTGAGGGAATTTCGGTCTTTGTGACTTTTGGCCTTGCGCCAATTTCTCTCATTGGTTTGGGCAACGGATTTGTGCTGAGAAAATCGATTCGAGCAAATGCTCGGTTTGCTAATCGATTTAGCTCTCTCAATTGAGCATCAATCGATTGCTGAATTTCAGCACTTGCTTTCTGTTTTTCATTTAACGCTTGGGAATTAATAATTCCCAACAAGGAAGTCAACGACCCCTTTTTCGCGTAAATATCAATGACGGCCGCTTGCTCGTCATTGAATAGTGAGTCGACTTCTCTTTTGAAGTCCGAAATCAAATCTTCGATCGACTCGATTGACATGTTCTAACAATATAACTTAAGTGATAATTGAATATGTTATATATATATATATATTTTTTTTTTTTTTTTAAATTAAATCGGTTGGAATTTACCTGTTGATCGGATACTTATTCGCTGTCCGATTCGTAGTAACTCTTTGGCTGCCTAGCCCTCTCGAGGCTATCCTTGATCCAATGAAAACCCTTTACTTTTGGAAGTGCCGTCGATCCCTTGGTGTGTAGGTTCCAATCTACCTTGAATTGGATTTCTGCGCCCGCGCTGAGGGTTTCAGACGGTTGTACTTCGTGGTAGATAGTTGAGTCCCGTCGGTAGATTTCTACCATAAATCCTGATGTCAGTAATGGGGAAGGCTCCAATGATATTTTAATTGACGTCGTATCGAAGAGAGCCGTTGGAATAACCCAAGTTATTCCTTTTCCGAACCAATATGGCTCGTCTAATTGAAAGCCGCATCTTGATGCACTTTCTACGGGTTTTCTCGCCAATAATTCTAGCCACTGTTGTTCCGTGCCTTTTTGATTTAAAGCTCGAATACTGACTCCGATTCGAACTCGTTCGGAAAATTTCTTATTTTCTGGTCTTTTGACCCACAAGGCACCATTCACGAATAATGGAGGTTTTGAACGTTGCTCGGTTGCAACTGGCTGAGGAGAATATTCTTCTGTTGAATACACAGCGATACTCGTTGTTCCGATTTCCATTTAAACTCACTAAGTCGTTAACGTTTGCTGCGCGAAAAAGCTCGCTTTTGTTTTGAAACACGCACTATTTATTTTGAATTTGGACTGTCTATCGTTCGTATCGATTTGAGCCGTTAAATCGATTGTTTCACTTGAAAAATATCGAACTAAAAGGTTATTGAGTGAATTTGCTTTTGGACACTCAGAAAATTATTCAGTTAAAGTTCACTTGTTGCACTGAATTAATTTTTAGTCAATTCACTAGATTTTGATTTTGATTTCAATTGTTTTGCTGTTCAACTAAACTGCAACCATGTCACTGAATTCTGTTTAATTTGAATTAATATTTCGTTGGATTTTTCGTGGAAAGTTTGTGTGTTAATTCGGAAATATTCACTCATCACAAACTGAATTCAGATATTTAAACTTTATATAGTTTATTTTGATATTTCACTTGAAATTTATCCGTGATACGATATCGGAATCACGTCGGGTTCACCAATGTTTTGTTCGCTGGTTCAGTTTTTTGAGACTGAAATAAAACTCTTTTTAAGATTTTTTCTCTTGAACAGTTGTTCATTTATTTCAAATACATCCGAAGTCGGTGAGTATCAAATTGGAAGTGAGAGAATAACTGAAGCTCCAAAGATATTTATTTTTTGAGCATTCCAGTTTTCTCTCAAGAAAATACAATAGAACATACATTGTATCTTAATACGATTTTTATGGCCATGCTGATGTCAGCATAGCACTGGACGATCGATTTCATACAGATCGAAAGGAATGCATAAATTAAAATTTACGATCATATTTTTATGATCTTACAAATTAACTCAACAAACGTGCCTCTGCTTTGATTTTTACCGAAGCAGGTCATTGCTTATTGACTAGCCGTCACCAATGTGCAACATTGTTGCGACTGAGGTGACGATTAAGCACGCTCGTTGATATGCGACACAATTGCGTCGGTCATCTCAAAGGCAAAAATATTTTTACCTGAGATTTTTATTGCTTCGCTTCTTTCGAAGAAGCATGAAATCGAACAAGTACCTTTGAAGTAAATATGGCGAAGATATGACAAAATGAGCCAAAATTTCGATTTCGAAGTTTTTGGTTTTTTTTACTTGTAATCCAAATTTTCCTCCAAATCGAGTCAATAGGCTCCGATTGAAAGCCAATTCTAATGTATATCGATTGTGATATATGAGTTGCGAGCATGTTATGTCATCATATTTAGTATTATATCACAACTTGATTTGATAGTGTCAACTCTGAAACACATATAGCCAAAATCCAATTTTTGCGAAAAATGATGAGTGAATTTCCAACTTTCATAACTTAGGAACGGTTGATCCTATTTTGATGGCTGAACCCTCGTTGGATAGGTATTGTGGTGTACTACCAAAGTGTAGTTTTTCAGAATTTTAGAAAATGGGTACGGGGGTCAAAATGATGAAAAACCAAAAAAATCGATTTTCGATTTTTCAGTTTTTTCGATGTGGTTACCAAACCTGATTACAGATTTCTTTCATTCTGAGAACTAATTTAAAGCCTAGCTCAATACCTTTCATTTGCGGTACCTGCGGATTTTCTATGTTGTGTATTATCGGAGTTATGGAATTTTGAAAAAAATCGACTCCTCGACACTCTTCCCCTGTTTATTTTCTTATATGTAAAGAAATTCGGCCGTTCTCGACGGTTTTGAACTGCCCCCCAGACTCCCTAAAAATAATGTTATACATCACAGAGATCGAGAGAAGGTACAAAGTCACAAACACACACACACACACACACACACACACACAAACACACATACCAAACCCAATTTTCAGGGAAAACCCCCCTTTCCGGGAAAACGTACACAACTTATGTGATATTCAGAGAAAATTCTCTCACACTCTTTTTCTGTTGGGGTAAGCGTATGGCCCCTTGGTAGTTCTTCTACTTGCCAAAATCTCTCTAAGAGTTGTGAAAGCTGATGATAATTCGCATCCCTACTTATAGGAGTCGTGTGGAATATATATTTCATTCCATTGCTTTCGACCTCATCGGATCGTTTATATATAACCCATCCAAACACAGTTTGTTGGGCGGCCACTAGGCCATCCGCAGACTTTACGATGCCTTCACACAGTATTTTAACCCATAGGTTTATACCGATTAAAGCATCAATTTCACCTGGCTTTCCAAAATCTGGATCAGCCAGTTTCAAAGCCGTGAATTCAGAATAATTTCTTATATCCACTGCCTCAATTGGCAAATTCCGAGTGATATGGGTTACGATACAAAATTCCACTTTATACACTCGGTCTTCACCTGGCATTAAAAGTTCAATATATGTCATGCCTCTCGCTGTACTGGAGTTCGATTCAACACCAATTAATTGTGCTCGAGCCTTTTCAATTGAGAGCCCAAGTTTCTTGGCCGCTGATAAGGTTATCAGATTAGCTTGCGAACCTGTGTCACATAGCGCTCTAAGATTGCTATTCCATGGTTTTCCATGGTTGACCGGAACGCGAATTGTCCCAAGTACTGGATGGGACTTTTCACTCTCAAGAGAAAGTGAAGTGACAACTCGTTGTCAATTCGAAGAAGTGGAGGGGACTTGCTCGTTCCCCTTGTCGCTAACAGGATTTTCCCTTTTGTAACACAACAAATCATTGTGAGCGTCATGGCAATACTTACAGCCACGAAATTTGCATTCGTCCTTTTTGGAATGCGAATTTAAACAGCGAAGGCACCTTTTGTTATCTCGGACCTTTTTAATTCGATCCTTTACTGGCAAGGCTTCAAATATTTTACATTGCCATACTGGATGATTGGCGTTACACTGCAGACATTGCTGTTGTTTTACGGCCACCATAACATTGGAATTTTTGAAATAACGGGTCTTTTTATTTTTTGAATTGGCACCGTCCTTTCGTTCAATTGGCCGTGGTTCAGTGGAGATGGCAAAACGCTCACTCGACTGAACCTCAAGGAACTCTATCATTTCACTCAATAAAATGCGTTGACGCTTTTTGATTTGGTCGTTCCATTTACGTAAAGTGTATGAATCTAGGCGAGCCGTTAAACAAAAAATTACAATTGGGTCCCAAGACGAAACGTCAAACCCAAAAGTTGGCATGACTCGAATCAATTGATTCGTTTTGTTAATCATGTTTAAAAATTGATTGCCCGTCGGGTTTTGCGGTAAGTATGGAAGTTCAAAGAACTTTTTGAGGTATTCTTGAATGATACGAAATTCATTGTCGTATCGTTCGATCAATAACTTCCATGCAGCTTCATAATCAACCGCGCTCAGAGAATATCCGTTTAATGCATCTAAGGCAATTCCCTTTAAATGTGTCCTTAACTGATGGAATTTCATCATATTAGACAAATGTTTATTTTCATGCACATATTCGTTGAATTCGTCTCTAAATCTTATCCAAGTGGTTCTATCTCCAGAAAATTCGGAGAGAACAAACTTATCAAATTTTAATTGAACGACCGGCTGCTCCAATTTTGGTTTGGATTGTTTCAATTGCTGGTTTACGAATTCATTGGATGCATCGCCCAAATCAATGGGCTCTATTGGCTCCGGAACGTCATGTGTACTTATGACTGAATTGTTCCGTGAGCTTGGAAAAGGACCCGCCCTTGCTGTGGCAGAGTCATTTCTAATTCGTTCGAATTCGATACGAATTTGCTCCAGAATGGCATTCATCACATTCATATCGGGAGGAGCACTGGCCAATGTTGGCTCAGTTTGAATTGGCTGATCAATAGTCGAAGCCTTTGAATTTGGAGCATCAGCCCGTTTTCCTTGCACTCCAGTTGCCTCTGAGGGAATTTCGGTCTTTGTGACTTTTGGCCTTGCGCCAATTTCTCTCATTGGTTTGGGCAACGGATTTGTGCTGAGAAAATCGATTCGAGCAAATGCTCGGTTTGCTAATCGATTTAGCTCTCTCAATTGAGCATCAATCGATTGCTGAATTTCAGCACTTGCTTTCTGTTTTTCATTTAACGCTTGGGAATTAATAATTCCCAACAAGGAAGTCAACGACCCCTTTTTCGCGTAAATATCAATGACGGCCGCTTGCTCGTCATTGAATAGTGAGTCGACTTCTCTTTTGAAGTCCGAAATCAAATCTTCGATCGACTCGATTGACATGTTCTAACAATATAACTTAAGTGATAATTGAATATGTTATATATATATATATATATTTTTTTTTTTTTTTTTAAATTAAATCGGTTGGAATTTACCTGTTGATCGGATACTTATTCGCTGTCCGATTCGTAGTAACTCTTTGGCTGCCTAGCCCTCTCGAGGCTACCCTTGATCCAATGAAAACCCTTTACTTTTGGAAGTGCCGTCGATCCCTTGGTGTGTAGGTTCCAATCTACCTTGAATTGGATTTCTGCGCCCGCGCTGAGGGTTTCAGACGGTTGTACTTCGTGGTAGATAGTTGAGTCCCGTCGGTAGATTTCTACCATAAATCCTGATGTCAGTAATGGGGAAGGCTCCAATGATATTTTAATTGACGTCGTATCGAAGAGAGCCGTTGGAATAACCCAAGTTATTCCTTTTCCGAACCAATATGGCTCGTCTAATTGAAAGCCGCATCTTGATGCACTTTCTACGGGTTTTCTCGCCAATAATTCTAGCCACTGTTGTTCCGTGCCTTTTTGATTTAAAGCTCGAATACTGACTCCGATTCGAACTCGTTCGGAAAATTTCTTATTTTCTGGTCTTTTGACCCACAAGGCACCATTCACGAATAATGGAGGTTTTGAACGTTGCTCGGTTGCAACTGGCTGAGGAGAATATTCTTCTGTTGAATACACAGCGATACTCGTTGTTCCGATTTCCATTTAAACTCACTAAGTCGTTAACGTTTGCTGCGTCAGTGTCATATTGACTGTCTTTGTGTACAGACGTATGAAGCAAATATCGAGAGCAACGAGTGTGCGTTAAATTAGTGTTATTTGTTTAATTCTTTTAAGCATGAAAAGGGCATTATCAAGCCCATCAAGCTTAGACTATTTAGGTAATAAAATCCCGTCAACAAAAGAAAAACTTAGTGTAAATAATTTAACAAAAAAAGGCCGTTTTGACTCTAATCGAGCAATGGCACTCGACAATGATAGTGAATTAGAAAAAGAAAGAGAGAGAAATGATACTCTCATGAAAACAATCAATGATTTACAGAATCAAATTCAAAATTTAACCGAACAAGTGTCGCATCTAAATACGACGATAATGTCGATGCAAGAAGAAAAATTAAATTTGATTAAAATAATCCAACAGAAAGATAATGATACATTAAAAAAAACCAGCGAAACCGACGTAAATGAAAAAGACAAAGATGAAGTGAGCGAAAGCATAAATATGCGTAGCGACGACGACAGTGAAGATGTAAATAGTGAAGCGTCCAAGAATGAAAGAGATGAAATGAGCCAATCGCAAACTGGCAACACACAAAATATTGGCGCTAAACCGCTTACCAACACAACCAAACGCTCAAACAAAGTCCCACCAATTGACATTTGGACTGAAAATAGAGCTGAAATTCAACGCATTATAAGCAACAATTTACCGCATGATAGCTGCCTATTCAGCCGGATAAACAATGCTAAATTCAGAGTACTCCCGCGCGACGTTTCTGTGCGTTCATCGCTAATCGAACTATTAAACGACCGCAATTATGAATTCAATACATACACACCAAGCGATGAAAAAATGATAAACGTACTCATAAGAGGGCTCGAACACATTACCGATGAGAAAATTATCAAAGAAGAATTGGCTGAATATGGTTTTGTACCTCACAAAGTGCAAAAATACATAACTGGATATATGCGCCACAACAAAGTTCGCTCGAACTTATGGCTTATTACACTTCAACCAAACACTGACACAAAGATGCTATTTCAAATTAAAGCGATCGATCATGCAATCATTAAATTTGAATTCCTAAAAAAACCCAAAATCGTGCAATGCAAACGCTGCCAACGTCTCTTTCACAGTGCCTCAAACTGTAAACTGCCCTTCAGATGTGTTAAATGTACGGATGAGCATGAACCTGGAAAGTGCAAAATTGATGGCAACAATAAATTGAAACCAAAATGTGTAAATTGCAATGGCGAGCACACTGCAAATGACTTCAAAAACTGTCCCTTTTTCCAAAAGGCGATTGAAGCGCAAAACCAGCGCGGCAGCAAAGCTAAAACAGCCAATTCAACAACCAGTAAACGAATCAAAATAACAACAAATGCTAACAAAGTGTCAACTAACATGACGTTTGCTGATCACTTTAAACAAAGCAAAATGAAACAAAATCAAGCACCAAATCCAACGCAACCAAATAATCTGCTAGAACAATTTATTGAGAGCCAGAATACAATGATGAAGCAATTTATGGAAACAATGACAAATATGCAAAAGCAATTCATTACATCTTTCCCAAATGGCAGGTGATTTGTTAAATTTCAATGGAAATACAATACATGTAGCTCAAATCAACATAAACTCTCTTGTGTCAGCAAAAAAACGGACTGAATTCGACCTTTTTCTGAGAAAATACAAACCGCATATTGTACTCATAAGTGAAACCCATCTAAAAAACATACACAAAGTGCATTTCAGTGGGTACAAAATGTTTAGAAATGACCGAAAAAACTCCGGTGGCGGAGGAACAGCTGTATGTGTTAGTGAAATAATCGACTGTGAATACATTCCACAACCAAATGGTATCGAATCGCTCGAATCATGCTCAGTGAGAGTTAACCTCGAAAACAATAAACAAATAATATTTAGTGCAGTGTATCGACGGCCAACCACTAAAATCAAATGCGATGACCTTTCGAAATTATTAAAAATAAATAATGAAGCAGATTATATGCTGGCTGGCGACTTCAATGCACACAGTCCGTTGTGGGGTAGTGAAAGAACATGTACAAATGGTCGCCAAATAAATTGTTGGTTCGACATAAATAAAAGCATCTATAGAGTAAACATAAAAGCACCAAAAAATCCTACATGTAGTGTAAGCAAAGACGGCTCCTACATCGACTTTGCAATAATAAGTGATAAACTAGAAATAGTCAATTGTGATACCAATAATAAGCTACCATCTGAAGAGATTTTTTCAGACCATTCTGTGATTTTTACTGTCATTAGCTGTGATAAAATAAAAAAGTGTGAGATAATGAAAATAAAGAATTTCAAAAAAACCAATTGGAAAAAGTTCAATGATTTCATTGACAAAAAAATAAATGATATAAATATACCAATCCATTCGAACGTAGATCAGCATAAAATTAACCAAATCAGTGAAAAAATCGAGCAAATTTTCAAAGATGCAATAAAGTGTCATGTTCCGGAAGTAAGTGTGCCGAAATCGAACGTTGTTTTGTCAAGACAATCCTTGGCACTTATCAAAGAAAAAAAAAGATTAATGAGAAGAAAATTCAGAAATCGAAATAATGAGCATAGTGCAACAATAAAATCACAAATTAAACTGGTTGATCAACTCTTAGTGCAATCTATTCGCAGCGATTACAGTGCCTGGTGGAAGCAACGAATATCAGACATAAAACCTGACAACAATCTCTTCAAAAATATTAAAAGAATCAGCAAATATAAATCACAAAATGCAATGCCAAACACACTTTACAACAGCGACTCTAGCGAAAAATACACATCATGTAAGGAAAAATGCAACGCGTTTGCAAGTCGTTTTGCCAAAGCGCACCAACTAACAGCATTTGATGTCTCAACACTTGATAATGAAGTCAAACAAGTAAGCTCATTGTATGAGAGAGGCAATCCAATAGTACATTTCTCTCACACTGTACCTGCTGATTTCAAAGAGAATGCCGCAAACATGCCCAACAATGACGAAAACACACGCAAGAAATTCATAAACACCACCGAACTTCGCCAAATAATTAAATCGAGAAACAACAAGAAATCATCCGGTTGTGACAACATGCCAAACTTCGCACTCAAAAAACTGTCAGCTACAACCATCTACTGGCTTGCTGTTTTGTTCAATCACATCACGAACATACAACATATACCCGAAAATTGGAAATTCGCCTTAATCACACCGATTCCGAAGCAAGGAAAAAATGTAAACATAATCGATAATTGGCGATCCATTTCGCAATTACCAACTTTGAGCAAATGCTACGAAAAATTCATGGACAATTCGCTGAGAGATTTTTGCCGTTCAACGAACCTACTCGATCAATATCAATTTGGTTTTCAACCAGGATGCAGCACAGTTCACGCAATAGCCAAAATTGTCAGCGATGTTTCAAACGGCCTCAACGGGGGTAAGCCAACGCTCGCAGTACTAATTGATCTACAATCAGCTTTTGATGTAATTTGGCATGATGGTCTTATCTACAAGCTACACACGTTTAATTTCGATCCACATATAATTCGGCTAATTAAAAATTTCCTAAAATCCCGAAAATTCGCAGTTAAAATTAATAATAGTATTTCCGATACGAAAAATATTGTTGCAGGTACCCCTCAAGGTAGTATTATATCAGCTATTTTATTTATTCTGTATCTAAATGATCTGCCAAAGCCAAGAAACTTGTTCTGTGATATTTTTAGAATACTTTTTGCAGATGATATCATTATATACACAATTACAAAAAACATAAATTTAGCGAATAATTCAATGAATAACTACTTGAAAGACATATATAATTTTATCACCAAGTGGAAACTAAAAATCAATGTAAGCAAATGCGAAAGCATATCAATTGTGGGTCATTTTAGAGATCTTGAAAAAAAAATAAGAAAAGATGCTTTGAATGTCAAATTTAAAATAAACCAAAAAATCATCACACAGTCAAAAAGAGTTAAATATCTAGGTGTAGTATTTGCTCAAAATTTTCAATTTATTGATCATATCAAACACATACTAAACAAAGTGAACGTTGCTCAATCATTACTGTCAAACATTTTTAATAGTAAATATATTGGTAAAACCATAAAACTGATAGCATATAAACAATTGATTCGCCCAATCCTATTGTATGCGTCTCCATGCTGGCTTATCAAGAATTTGCTTAGCTCGTATCAAGTCGAATTAATACGAAAAAAAGAGAGATCTTTTCTAAGAAAGTGCTGTAATATTTTCCGTAAAGAGAACAGTATTGAATATGTAAATAGTAAAATTTTATACAATGAAGCTAAAGTAAACAGAATCGATAAAGAAATCATTAAAAATGCCATTAAATTTTCAGAAAAATCAAAAAACCATTGTAAGCAAATTGTCAGAGAAATTTTTGAGCAAGAAAATGAAATTGATCAATATAAATACAAACCAATAAGCTACTTCATGAACTTAAAAAATCAAAATCGGCTGCATGAAAACAATCTTATGCTTATTTTCAACAAGAAAAAATATAATGAAAACGTAAACGTGTATGTTCAGGCGCAAAATGAAACCGAATTTTAATACCCATAAATTGGGATAATTTATAACTGTTATTTTAAATTTTATTCTTTTTACACATTCGCAAATTGTTCCATTGTTAAATTTGCGCGGCAGTCCCTACAGAAACACAAAAATAATATTCGTACTCTGTTATTGAAACAATAAATTTAAAACAAAAATTATACCACTTAAGAATTCGCAACGAATTTGTAAAATCTCAAATTTTTGATAAAGGTATAGAGGGTACCTGCAAAATTGTATTATTAAATTTAAATAGGAAAAGTATTTATGGTCTTTAATACTTCGGAAATTTATTTGAAATATAAAATAAAGGTTTTAAAAAAAAAAAAAAAAAAAAAAAAAACGTTTGCTGCGCGAAAAAGCTCGCTTTTGTTTTGAAACACGCACTATTTATTTTGAATTTGGACTGTCTATCGTTCGTATCGATTTGAGCCGTTAAATCGATTGTTTCACTTGAAAAATATCGAACTAAAAGGTTATTGAGTGAATTTGCTTTTGGACACTCAGAAAATTATTCAGTTAAAGTTCACTTGTTGCACTGAATTAATTTTTAGTCAATTCACTAGATTTTGATTTTGATTTCAATTGTTTTGCTGTTCAACTAAACTGCAACCATGTCACTGAATTCTGTTTAATTTGAATTAATATTTCGTTGGATTTTTCGTGGAAAGTTTAAGCACGTTAATTCGGGGATATTTACTCATCACAAACTGAATTCAGTTATTTAAACTTTATATAGTTTATTTTGATATTTCACTTGAAATTTATCCGTGATACGATATCGGAATCACGTCGGGTTCACCAATGTTTTGTTCGCTGGTTCAGTTTTTTGAGACTGAAATAAAACTCTTTTTAAGATTTTTTCTCTTGAACAGTTGTTCATTTATTTCAAATACATCCGAAGTCGGTGAGTATCAAATTGGAAGTGAGAGAATAACTGAAGCTCCAAAGATATTTATTTTTTGAGCATTCCAGTTTTCTCTCAAGAAAATACAATAGAACATACATTGTATCTTAATACGATTTTTATGGCCATGCTGATGTCAGCATAGCACTGGACGATCGATTTCATACAGATCGAAAGGAATGCATAAATTAAAATTTACGATCATATTTTTATGATCTTACAAATTAACTCAACAAACGTGCCTCTGCTTTGATTTTTACCGAAGCAGGTCATTGCTTATTGACTAGCCGTCACCAATGTGCAACATTGTTGCGACTGAGGTGACGATTAAGCACGCTCGTTGATATGCGACACAATTGCGTCAGTCATCTCAAAGGCAAAAATATTTTTACCTGAGATTTTTATTGCTTCGCTTCTTTCGAAGAAGCATGAAATCGAACAAGTACCTTTGAAGTAAATATGGCGAAGATATGACAAAATGAGCCAAAATTTCGATTTCGAAGTTTTTGGTTTTTTTTACTTGTAATCCAAATTTTCCTCCAAATCGAGTCAATAGGCTCCGATTGAAAGCCAATTCTAATGTATATCGATTGTGATATATGAGTTGCGAGCATGTTATGTCATCATATTTAGTATTATATCACAACTTGATTTGATAGTGTCAACTCTGAAACACATATAGCCAAAATCCAATTTTTGCGAAAAATGATGAGTGAATTTCCAACTTTCATAACTTAGGAACGGTTGATCCTATTTTGATGGCTGAACCCTCGTTGGATAGGTATTGTGGTGTACTACCAAAGTGTAGTTTTTCAGAATTTTAGAAAATGGGTACGGGGGTCAAAATGATGAAAAACCAAAAAAATCGATTTTCGATTTTTCAGTTTTTTCGATGTGGTTACCAAACCTGATTACAGATTTCTTTCATACTGAGAACTAATTTAAAGCCTAGCTCAATACCTTTCATTTGCGGTACCTGCGGATTTTCTATGTTGTGTATTATCGGAGTTATGGAATTTTGAAAAAAATCGACTCCTCGACACTCTTCCCCTGTTTATTTTCTTATATGTAAAGAAATTCGGCCGTTCTCGACGGTTTTGAACTGCCCCCCAGACTCCCTAAAAATAATGTTATACATCACAGAGATCGAGAGAAGGTACAAAGTCACAAACACACACACACACACACACACACACACACACACACAAACACACATACCAAACCCAATTTTCAGGGAAAACCCCCCTTTCCGGGAAAACGTACACAACTTATGAACGGGTCAACCGATTTCGATGGTTGAGCACTCGTTGGAAAGGTATTGAGGAGTACTATCGATTGGTCCTTCAACGACAGTGGTCAAGATTACCCACCGGGAGATATGCTATATAATCTGAAAAAAACACCCCCATACGTCCCCCAAGCGAGATTTTTTTTGGTTCCACAAAAATTCATTTTGACGACAGCTTTCGTTTAGTTTGGTCCTAAGCTACACGCCAATGCCTATTCCACGAATGACATCGGTCGGCAACACAGAATCCGAAAACTCGCGTATATATAGTGTTGCACTCAAAAGTGAATTTTTTGGTGCGCCACTGGGAGAACTGCCGTTCTCCGTGATATCGCTATTTTAACAAATCGTTCTGTGTAAATGTGCATTCGCATTATTGTTTGGTTTTTTTTTTTTTTTTTTTTTATTTCAATATGATAGAGATCTATTGCATTGAATTAATTTCATATAATGCATAACGTTTAAAGGTACTGAAATTTGGCTCTTCTAGATCAATTGAATTGAAGCATTCCATGTGCTGACGATGCATACGTAACATTGGGCTGTGGTATTCAACGTTGGTGGTGACAAAGGGGAGATAGAAAGTTCTTGAATTTCTGGTGGTTCGCAACATGTTTGATAGTTGTGCATTAAATTTGTGCGAAATATTCCATTTTTGATTTTAAGAGGGTTTTTATGGTGGTGAAGAGTTTTACATCATCAGCTAATAGCAGAATATTTGTTTTGATTAGTGGTTGGAGATCGTTATTGAACAAAGCAAAAAGCAAGGGAGATAGAATGGATCCTTGTGGGACTGATGACATAGGGGTGATGTTTTTGGATTTCTCACCATATACACAGACTATTTGTTTACTATTTGTCAGGTACGATTTTAGAAGACTAATGAAACACGGATTTATTGGAAATGTGCTAAGTTTTCGCAACAGAATTGTGTGATCGATTTTATCGAAAGCCTTTGCAAGGTCCATATATATCACATCGACCTGTCCTCCCTTCATTATATTATTGGAGAGATAGTTTACGTATTCTAGAAGGTTGGTTGTGGTTGATTTTCCGGAAGTGAAGCCGTGTTGACCATTTCCTATAATGTGTGATGTAGCATTATTGAGATGATTGAGTAATAGTTTGTCGAAGATTTTCGCGATTGTGGAAAGAATACTTATTGGCCTGAATTTTCAATGTTTTCTATGTCTCCTGATTTGTGAATTGGTGAGACTAGACTGATTTTGAATGAGTCTGTGTAAGTCATTTCTTGAACTTCTAAACAAAGTAAGGTGAGTGGTGCAGTAATTGTATTGATAGTTTGTTGCTAGAAAATTGCAGGAATTCCATCTGGGCTATTGGTTTTATTTTTGTCCAGTTTCTCTATGATATTTTGTACATCGACTGTGGAGATCTGAAAATAATTCTGACAGTCGTTGTTGCATTCCGTATCGTATATTGTGTTGCTAGGTATATATACACTGGAGAAGTAATTCGCAAAAAGATTAGCAGTTTCTTTCATGTTTGTTGCTGTGTGATCTTTGAATCTCATCACGGGTGGTAGTTTATTCGATTTTTTTAATGATTTTGTGTATGCGTAATATGATTTGGGATTGTTTGTTATGAGTGATTCGATATTGTTTTGGTATTTTTGGAGATCGGCTTTTTTTTGGTGCTTGACTTCTCTTCTTTTTTCGTTGAATAGGCGGACATAAAGTGGACAATTGTTTCTTTTTTTCATTTTGAAGTAATATTCTTTTTCGTGAATAAGTTGTATGAGTTTATGTGAAAACCATTTGGGGAAGTTATCTGTTTTGGGTGTGGTTTTAGGTGTGAATTTTGAAATTATTTGGTTGATATTCATATAGAATTGGTTGACAGGTTCGTTGATATTACTTTTCCGCACATGAAATGTGCTTAGGAAAAGTATTGGTTTTGCCTCAAAAATTCAACTCCACATTGCTTGAGTAAATGAACTCCGATCGGGCTCAAATTTTGACCAGAGTCTCAGTTCACCATGGGAACAAATCTTAATTTTCACTTTTTTTATTTGGATACTCGGTTCTGGTAGCTCCGGGGCGAAATGGCGTCCTCGTCGTCGTCGTCGTAGTCTGTACGTTAGCACGATAACTCTCGAACGGAGTCTCAAATTCCAAAGTGACAAAAGCAAATTTGTTCAGAATTATTACCGGATGTTACCTATTGAATTTGAGCCATATCGGTGTAGCCGTTCCAGAGATATGTGCATTCAAGTGCACGTGAGTCGGGTTTTCAGTACATTTTTACACAAAAACTGATTTTCACATTTTTGACTCTCCTGACCGTATTTTTCAATGAAAATTCATGTTGCTTGCGTCATTTGAATGGTATTCAAGCGCGCTTGACGTTTTACGTATTCAAAAAGTGTATAAAATGTTTCTTCATGCTGAAAAATCATGAAATGTGAACACGTGTGAAAATGTACGAAATTTTTAGAAAATTCTCAGAAAATTGAATTGTAAAAAATGAAAATGACTCACAAATGGATTCTTAAATTGCACAGTATTGTCACCGGAGGTTTCCTATTTAATTTGAGCCATATTGGTATAGCCGTTCCAGAGATATGTGCATTCAAGTGCACGTGAGTCGGGTTTTCAGTACATTTTTACACAAAAACTGATTTTCACGTTTTTGACTCTCCTGGCCGTATTTTCCAATGAAAATTCATGCAGTTCGCATAATTTGAAAGGTATTTAAGTCCGCTTGAAGTTTTACATATTGCTACAATGCACAAAATGTATCTTCATGCCGAAAAATCATGGAATATGAATACGTGTGAAAATGTACGAAATTCTTAGAAAATGGAAGTTTGATATGAATATATCTCAAGAAAGGAGTCTCAAATCGCAAAGTGAAGATGGCCAATTTGTTTTATTGTGTCAAAGAATGTTTTGTGTTTTGAACATTTTGCCCATTTTCATGGCAGAACCAATACTTTCTCTCCTGGTTGAGACTGGTCGATAAATGAAATTGTTCAAGAGAAAAATCAAATTCCATATCAATGCGGAAAAGTCAGGATTACGAATGTAATTCAATTTATTTTGGTTTTGAAATACTCGGTTCCAATCAATTTTTTCAATTTCATGGTTTATTGATTCGAAGTTCGCTTTGAAAAAGTTGTATTTAGGAAGTTTTTTGCTTCTCATGAAATGTTTGTTTTTTGGATTTAAATGTATTAGAATGGCCGGGTGTTATGGATCTTCTTTGACAATGCCCTGTACTCTTTTTGGTCTTATATCAATCATGTTGGTAAGGGTTAGGTCTAAGATGCGATTGAAGTTGTTTTTAATATCATTTACTTGTGAGAGTTCGGTGAGGGTGAGGGTATTGAGAAGTTCGTTGGCTAATCTTCCTTGGTAATTTAGAGCAATACATCGGTTTGAATCAAAAAACCATTCTATGCAAGATAAATTGAAATCTCCCAGAATGAGAAATTGTGCATCAGGTTCTCTACAATTAATTATATCTTGAAGTTGTTCTAGGTATATGTTGAGTCTATCGAAGTTGGTGAGATGGTTAATATAAATGCAATATATGAAATTTTTTTTGGAGTGATTTGTATTAAGTTTTAACCAGATATTATCGAAAGGCACTTCAGATTCCCAGTTTCTCATTCTAATCGCTGAAATATTTCTTTTAATTGCAATCAATGCGCCTCCACCCATCAAATCATTGCTACCTGTTGGTTGGCTATCTAGGTCGAATGTATGTGCGTTCGGTTCTATCTGCTCTGTGTGTTATGTATACATCGTCTTCAAATATTGCTTCGGAGTCAAATTTTTCGCAAAGCCAGGTTTCAGTTAAGCCAATTATATCATAGGCTCTTAAAGATATAGTGTCTCTCAATCCATTCTGTATTTTGGTTCTTAGACCTCTTGTGTTTTGGTAAAAGAATTTTAATGGTGTATTCATTGTTTTTAAAGTGTGAGTGGTGGACGGTCGGTTTCACAATATTATGTGAATGGTATGTACACAGAACGATTTGTTAGTTATGAGTTGAGTTGTTGTGTGTGAATCAATCATTTGGCCAGTGATTTTGTTTCTGATTGGGATCCCTTCAATTGTTGGTGTTGTGTCATGTGTGTTTAAATCGAATCTGATTTCAGCTGCGATGTGTTTATACAATTCGATGAGATTGTCGCTATTTTTCGCTGGGAAGCCGGTTATACGTAGATCAGAGCTGCGTTGAATACGTTGAATATCATCTTCTGTGTTTTCAATTCGATGTGTGTGTTCTGATAATGTCGTTTGAACTAAGTTTAAGCCTTGGTTGACTTGTATTTGGAGTTCATCAATCGATGATTTTAATGCCAATACATCGTTGGTTACTTTTGATGCGAATTCTGTGAATTTTGATTCTAGTGTGGTTTGTGACGATTGAATTTTTGATTCGATTGAATCTGTGGATGCGGTAATCATTGATTTGATTTCTTCCATTTCTATTGTTTTGCTTTTTTGTGTAACTGTTTTTTTTTTTTTGTTGGATGATTGAGCGGTAAGTGATGATGGTGAAATTGAAAGTGTACGCTTGTTGGCTGTGGTTGAACTATTGGATTTTTGACTGGTTGATCGGCTGTTTGAACGGCTTTTTGAACGGCTGCGGTCTTGTATTGGTGGCGACATATCGTCAATACATTAAATAGATCTTGATAATCTTCAAACTAAACGAAAGCCGTCGTCAAAATGAATTTTTGTGGAACCAAAAAAAAATTCGCTTGGGGGACGTATGGGGGTGTTTTTTTCAGATTATATATCATATCTCCCGGTGGGTAACTTTGACCACTTTTGTTGAGTAACCAATCGATAGTACTCTTCAATACCTTTCCAACGAGTGCTCAATCATCGAAATCGGTTGACCTGTTCAAAAGTTGTGTACGTTTTCCCAGAAAGGGGGGTTTTCCCCGAAAATTGGGTTTGGTATGTGTGTGTGTGTGTGTTTTTTTTTTTTTTTTTTTTTTTTTGTTAGGAGGGGGAAATCTTGCATAGACACTGAGTTCGTCGTAGCTACGCGACAGTGTGCCGGATTCTTACCGACTAAAACCCGCCTCCCGGTCTCCTGCTGATCCTCCCCGGGACCACCGTTAGGTATTACTTCGGGGGGGCCTGCTGCGCTCACGCGCCCGTCGTTTCTGTTTCTTGTTCTTCTGCTGCTTGATCTTCGTTCCATTTTGTCCTTAGTCTGGACATAATTTTGGAAACTGCGTCTCCCAATGCGTTCCATATGTTCTCGTCTGCGCACATTCTCTGTACCACGTTCTCCGCTATTGTGTTTTGCCCCGCCAGGGTCAGTATTTCCGCTCGTTCCGATTCAAATCGGGGGCAGGAAAAGACTACGTGGTCGACCGTTTCTTCGGTTTGCTCACAGTGAGGGCAGAAGGGTGATCTTGCATGCCCAAATCTGTGGAGGTACTTTCTGAAACACCCGTGGCCTGAGAGGAACTGCGTCAGATCGAAATTTATTTCGCCGTGTTTTCTGTTTGTCCAGGCTGCTATGTTTGGGATCAGTTGGTGGGTCCATCTGCCCTTCTCCGAGGCGTCCCACTCCGTCTGCCATCTTCGCATCGACTCCTCTTTTGCTTGCTTCCGTGCTTGTCTAGCACTCAACGCGTCTGTCTTTCTCAGGTTGTAGCACTGGTTGTCCTCGCCTATCATTATGGTGATAGGAGTCATGCCCGCTAGTACGCAGACCGCATCGTAAGATATGGTCCTGTACGCGCTCGCTACTCTCATCGCTGATAATCTGTGTACTCTGTTGAACAGTACCTGATTTCTCTTTGTCTCTAGCGCGTTTGACCATGCTGGGCCGCCGTATCTCAACTGAGACGTGGTGACGCTTGCTAGGAGGCGCCTTCTGCTGCTTCTTGGGCCGTACGTGTTCGGCATTATTCTCGCTATTGCTGTGTGGGCCTTGGCTGCCCTTTCACAGATGTACTCAACGTGTTCGTTGAAGTTCAGACGGTCGTCCAACATTACTCCGAGGTACTTCAGATGTCTTTCTGAAGTTATTTCATGTTCTCCGACTGTGATTTTTGCTGACACCGGTTTCTTGCAATTACTTACTAGCATTACTTCGGTTTTGTGGTGAGCTAGCTGTAGTTTGACAGTGCTCATCCATTTTCCCACTTCTTCTATCGCCTCTGAGGCAAGGGTCTCTACCTCCTCAGGAGATTTTCCCATTACTATGATGACTATGTCGTCTGCGAATCCAACAATTTCTACCCCTCTAGGTAGATTCAATTTCAGCACTCCATTGTACATTATGTTCCACAGTGTCGGTCCCAGGATGGAACCCTGTGGTACGCCTGCAGTGATTTTGTACTCCTTTCGGCCTTCATCGGTGTCATACAGAAGAAGCCGGTGTTCGAAATAGCTTCCCAGTATTTTGTTCAGAGAGCAGGGCACTCCGATACTCTGCAGTGCTCCGGCTATGGCTTCCCAACTTGCGCTGTTGAAGGCATTTTTGACGTCTAGTGTGGTTATTCCGCAGAAGCGGAAACCTTGTCTCTTCTTTGTTCGTGCTTTGTCTGCACTCTCTACAACTTTCATGATGGCTTCTACAGTTGATTTGCCTTTTCGGAAACCGAACTGCATGTCAGACAGTCCGTTGTTGCCTTCCACGTATTCCCTCAACCTGTTCAGGATTATTGTTTCTAGCAGCTTTCCCAGGGTGTCCAGTAGGCATATAGGCCTATAGGACGATGGATCTCCCGGTGGCTTTCCTGGTTTCGGTAGGAGAACCAGTTTCTGCCTTTTCCATGTGTTTGGGAAGTGGCTCTCATCGAGGCACTTCTGCATTGTCGCCCTAACCATTTCTGGGTACGCTTGTATCGCCGTTTTCAGAGCTATATTTGGGATCCCATCAGGGCCCGGCGCTTTGTTTGCTTTCATCTTTTTGGCTGCTGCTAGAAGCTCTTCCGTGGACACTGGATGTATGATGGCATCCTCTTGGTCGCGTTGTTGTTGCGGCCAAGTCGTAGGTTCGTGTTGCGGAAAGAGACCCCTGACTATAGCGTTTAGTTTCTCCGGGCACTTTTCGATCGGCATTGATGGACCGCGAAGCCTCTTCATTGCCATTCGGTAGGCACTCCCCCATGGGTTATCGTCTGCTTCCTTGCATAACTCCTTATGGCATTTTCTCTTGCTCGCTTTAATACTGCGATTGAGATCATGTTTTGCCTCATTGAGCTCTTCTCTCCGCTCTAATCTTGAGCTTTCGTCCTTGGCTCTTTGCATCTGCCTCCTGATTTTGAGGCATTTAGCCCGCAGGGAGCTGATTTCCTCATTCCACCAGTATGCTGGTCGTCTCCAGTTCTTCGGCTCGAGTTTCCTCGGCATCGTCATGTCACATGCCCTCATCAGGGCTTTCGTCAGCTGATCTGGTGTCAAGTCTCTACGACCACCGTCTTCGCGGAGAGCTTCTACGAAGAGTTCCTTTTCGAACATCTTGGTTTTCCACTTCCGGTCGTTCGATTTTTTCTCCAGTCTCGTCTTTTCTGATGTCCTGTTGATGGTGAACTCTATCGCCATATGGTCACTATGTGTATAGCTTTCACATACCCTCCAGTCCAGGTTCTGCATCAGGTTCGGACTACAGAATGTCACGTCTATTATCGATTCGCGGCCGTTTCTATGGAACGTGCTCGTTGTGCCCACGTTGGCAAGACTTACGTCAAGCTTTGCAAGGGCTTCAAGCAGGCTGAAGCCTCTCGGATTTGTGGTTCTGCTACCCCATTCTCTCGCCCATGCATTGAAATCTCCGCCGACGACGACCGCTGGTTTCGCGATCAGTTTTTCTGTAAGCCCGTCGAGCATTCTATTGAACTGTTCAATGGGCCAACTCGGAGGCGCGTAGCAGCTGCAAATGACGGTGCCGTTTATTACTGCTATCACGAAGCCCTCTTCGTCACATGAAACAATTTCCTGGATGGGGAATTTCCCCATCACGGTTATTGCGGCCTTTCCGGATTTGTCAGCTATCCATTTACCGTTCCCCTCGGGTACTTGGTAGGGTTCAGCGATAATCGCTACGTCATAGCTGGATTCTATCGAGGATTGATAGAGAAGCTGTTGTGCTGTGTCACAGTGATTGAGGTTTATTTGTGTAATCCTCATGTTCATTTCTTTGTTGCTGCCTCCTTATAAGCTGGGCAGTTTCGTCCCCCTGTCACGTGTTTGTTATTTTCTCCTGTGCACAACAGGCACTTGGCTTCGTTTTTGCAGGTCTTGGCAAAGTGATCCTCCTGGCCGCACTTTCTGCAGCACTTTGATCTATCTTCTCCCTGGCAGTTTTTCGCCAGGTGCCCGAAGCCCATGCATTTGTAGCATCTCTGCACTTCAACCTGCTCAATGACTTTGATCACGTTCATTGTCCAGCCAACCTTGATCCTGCCCCTCTCCGACATCTTTTGTGCATCCCCCGCCTGGAGTCTGAGCTGCGCTGTCTGTGTTCCCCCGAAAGATTTTCGTAGGTAAATGCTGGTCGCCTTGATTTCTTCGTCCAGCGTGAACTGCTTATTCAGTTCCACGCTTAGCTCCTCCGCTGTTGTGATTTCGTCCAGGTCTCTGACCTGGACTGTGACCACGTGTGACAGCGCTCTCACTTTTGTTCCCTCACCCAGGGCCTTCTCCAGCATTTCTTTGAAGGCTGCACTTTTGACCTTTGGGTCCTTCTGCAGCTCGATCAACATGTCGCCTTTCTGCGTGCGTCGGATTTTGGTCGCTTTATCGCCAAGGTCTTTGAGGCTTCCGTCCTGCCTCAATTTCCTTATAATGTCGGCGTGCGATCCCTCTTCGCCCACTTCTACTAAGAGGGCCTCCGCCTTCTTCGTCTCCTTCGGTTTCGGCTTCTCCGTCGGCTTGCCTTGGCTCCTGGTGTCTTTGACAGCCCTCGCCCTATTGGCATTCTTTCGGCCCACGACCTTGCTCCACTCCATGGGCATGGAATTTCCGGTCTTCGGCAATTTGTGTGCCCTAACGGTTTCTCCAGTCGGACTTTTCGGGGTTTCCGAGGCCGCCCTTCCTCTTTTAGCACCTGCCGGGGTGGCGGTGACTACTTGTGGGAGGGTTTCTTTCCTCCTCTCTCCTCCAAGTGCCTTTTCGGCCTCCTCCGCCCTTTTTTGCCACCGCTGCTGTTCCTTCACCACGGCTGACATTTGCTTTCTCAGCTCCAATGTCATTGTCAGTAACTCCTTATGGAGGTTCTTCTTTGAATTCACAAAGCTGTCCAAAGCTTTGGCCATCTCCTTGGCCTTCTCAGCTTCTGTCGGACAGTCTTTTGTGCTGCTTTTTCCTCCTATGGGCTGCTCTACAGCTGCGGCCGTCCCTGAGGTCAATTTTGGTGACCTCAGGAGTCTTTCTCTTCTTCCGAAGATGCTAGCGACATCTTTTTCTCCGGTGGGTGTTGTTGTTATTGGCATCGTTGTGGTTGGGTCCCTCCTCCAGGCCGCTATCTCCCCCTAAACTCGTAGTTGCCTTTTAGATCCCATGGTTATCTATCCAAGCAGGTAGGCCATGCGAGGGTTGGCACCATCCCTTATGGGGTATGGTGCTCAGAGCCGGATCAGCATTAGTCGGGAATGTTACATCCGAGCCTACGACACCAGGTGAGCTGCCTGGTGTTAGGGTTTGAACGTACCCGAAGACCTGCCAAGGTTTTATCGGGACGGGGACAGCGCAAGCATTAGCCCGTTCGCCATTTGGAGCGGTTTTCACCCGCTTTACTCAGGGAACAGAATGCTGCGACCGCCAGCCCTTTGCCATCAAATCCGTCGCGTGTATGGTACTCGTAATCCGTGTATTCCGTCCTTTGTGTTTTGGTCCGCCCCGAGTATTTTATTTCCCCGGTACCCTCTCTGTGAGCGAGCTTTCCCCCATCCGCCACCTGGGGAGGCGCCCGGTCGGAGAACAAATTCGCAAAACAAACTCCCCCGGGTGTGTGTGTGTGTGTGTGTGTGTGTGTGTGTGTGTGTGTGTGTGTGTGTTTTTTACATAATTTACAATTGAATATGATCAATTAAAGCTATATTATTATTATATTTTGTCTCTTTTATCAAAAATTCATTTTGCATTGAGTGAACGTATTTTGATTGATGAATTCCGCTGTAAAGCATATATGATAGAGCGGCAAAATTTAACTTTTTGGCTCCAAAGAACGATGACCAAACGTTTACCAATTCGACGTTTCCATTTGATTTACATTGAGACTTGAGCTGAAGTCTTAATGTCTTTAACATCAAATGGAAACGTCAAACTGGTTCTGTTTTACATGAGCTGTCAAGCATGGTTTTTTTTTTTTTTTTTTTTCGTTTAAAAGAATTTATGCATCAACACAGCCTCTTGTCGACTTATACTCCCGGTTGCCATTTCGAATTTGAAATTGGAAATTATGAGGTATTTTATTGATTGGAAACAGTTTATACAGTGCCATTGAACTCTTTGAATCCATTCGAACCACTAAAAACCGGAAAATAAAAAAAAATCCTCAAAAGTCCATTGAGAATCATCTGATTCAAAGAAATTGTATTTTTTTTAGCGAAAATTAGGAATTGGACATTTTGAGGCATTTTATTGATTGGAAACAGTTTATGTGATGCCATTGAACTCGTTGAATTCATTAGAGCCATCAAAATATAAAAGAAATCGAAAGTGCGTAAAATTTTTGGATGCTCTTAAATTTTTCGAATATATGAACCTGCGAAATTTTACGACGATTTCGCTTAATCAGAACTTACGTTCGAAATTATCGAATAAGTTTCGCACGAACGAATGAAATTTTTGTTGTTCGTTGACAACTCTAGATGAGACTAAAAATTAAATGATAGATGTCTTATATGAGAACATAAAATCATGTTTAGAATTTTCGATAACTGATTTTATCACTACATGATATGTAAAAATACAAAAAAATCGCTTTCAATTTTTCTGCTTCTTATCCAATAACAACAGAGAATTTTCGTATTTTTGTATAAATACACCAATTGAAAAACATATCACGAACATTCAAGAACATATTTGTTTGTTCGTATGTTCTCCTTGTTCGTTCGTGTTTGTTCGTGGTTGCAAATATAGTGTTCGTGTTTTGTTCGTGTCCGTGTCTTCGAGAACGAACGCGAACGAACACGAACAGTTCGTGTTCGTGAGAAGCCTTAGTCTGGGGGGCAGTTCAAAACCGTCGAGAACGGCCGAATTCCATTACTCATAAGAAAATAAGCAGGGGGAGATTGTCAGGGTGTCGATTTTTTTTCAAAATTCCATAACTCCGCCTATACAAGACAGAAAATCGGCAGATACCGCAATTGAAAGGTATTGAGCTAAGCTTTAAATATGTCCTCAGTATGGAAGAAATCTATAATCGGGTTTGGTCACCACATCGAAAAAACTGAAAAATCGCAAATCGATTTTTTTGGTTTTTCGTCATTTTAACCCCCGTACCCATTACCGTAAATTCTGAAAAATTACACTTTGGTAGTACACCTTAATACCTATCCAACGAGGGCTCAACCATCAAACTCGGGTCAACCGTTCCTAAGTTATGGAAGTTGGAATTTCACTCATCATTTTTCCCAAAAATTCAGTTTTGGCTGTGTCAGAGTTGACGGGTTGACACTATAAAATCATGCCATTAATGTTTTGGCGACCGTGGCAAACCTCGATGGACCATGATCGACCATGATGGCAATTTTCGAAGATGGAATTTTCGAAGTTTTAATTTCGAAGATTTAATTTTCGAAGTTTTAATTTCGAAGATGTAATTTTTGAAGATGGAATTTTCGAACATGTAATTTTCGAAATTGTAATTTTCGAACATATAATTTTCGAAGATCGAATTATTCGAAGATGTAATTTTCGAAGTTGGAATTTTTTCGGAGTTGGAATTTTTTTGGCTCATTTTGTCATATCTTCGCCGTATTTACTTCAAAGGTACTCGAAATTCGATGGAGTTGAACAGAATTTGATGATATATCTCAAAAAGTTGTTATTTTTAAGTGTTTCATACAAATTGACCTTACAAAAAACTACTGATATGAGATGAAAAACCTCTGAACGAGGTATAAACAGAGTGGCGCACTAATAAATCCTGCCCACAAAATGACTGATATAAAATTGTACGTGGCGCTTGTGAAAATATATTGTCGTTCCACAGTCCTCAAATAATTCAACAATTTGTCCATGCCATATTACAATGAATGTGAACTAGAGTGCGCCAGTGGTCTCTGGAATTTTTCAAAAGTGAAAGAAAAGTTGATGGTGCGATCACAAAATTTCAATTCGGACCAATATCACTCCCGAGTAGCGATGGCCACAAACACATTTTCGTGGCAACATGTGAATTAACAAAATTCTCAATTGCAAACCCCACCGTTGATCACACAGCCGAAACAACCGCAGAGTGTTTCATAAAACACATCATTCTTCAATTCGGTTTCCCATCAAGAATTTCGACTGACATGGAATTTCCGGTCTTCGGCAATTTGTGTGCCCTAACGGTTTCTCCAGTCGGACTTTTCGGGGTTTCCGAGGCCGCCCTTCCTCTTTTAGCACCTGCCGGGGTGGCGGTGACTACTTGTGGGAGGGTTTCTTTCCTCCTCTCTCCTCCAAGTGCCTTTTCGGCCTCCTCCGCCCTTTTTTGCCACCGCTGCTGTTCCTTCACCACGGCTGACATTTGCTTTCTCAGCTCCAATGTCATTGTCAGTAACTCCTTATGGAGGTTCTTCTTTGAATTCACAAAGCTGTCCAAAGCTTTGGCCATCTCCTTGGCCTTCTCAGCTTCTGTCGGACAGTCTTTTGTGCTGCTTTTTCCTCCTATGGGCTGCTCTACAGCTGCGGCCGTCCCTGAGGTCAATTTTGGTGACCTCAGGAGTCTTTCTCTTCTTCCGAAGATGCTAGCGACATCTTTTTCTCCGGTGGGTGTTGTTGTTATTGGCATCGTTGTGGTTGGGTCCCTCCTCCAGGCCGCTATCTCCCCCTAAACTCGTAGTTGCCTTTTAGATCCCATGGTTATCTATCCAAGCAGGTAGGCCATGCGAGGGTTGGCACCATCCCTTATGGGGTATGGTGCTCAGAGCCGGATCAGCATTAGTCGGGAATGTTACATCCGAGCCTACGACACCAGGTGAGCTGCCTGGTGTTAGGGTTTGAACGTACCCGAAGACCTGCCAAGGTTTTATCGGGACGGGGACAGCGCAAGCATTAGCCCGTTCGCCATTTGGAGCGGTTTTCACCCGCTTTACTCAGGGAACAGAATGCTGCGACCGCCAGCCCTTTGCCATCAAATCCGTCGCGTGTATGGTACTCGTAATCCGTGTATTCCGTCCTTTGTGTTTTGGTCCGCCCCGAGTATTTTATTTCCCCGGTACCCTCTCTGTGAGCGAGCTTTCCCCCATCCGCCACCTGGGGAGGCGCCCGGTCGGAGAACAAATTCGCAAAACAAACTCCCCCGGGTGTGTGTGTGTGTGTGTGTGTGTGTGTGTGTGTGTGTGTGTGTGTGTTTTTTACATAATTTACAATTGAATATGATCAATTAAAGCTATATTATTATTATATTTTGTCTCTTTTATCAAAAATTCATTTTGCATTGAGTGAACGTATTTTGATTGATGAATTCCGCTGTAAAGCATATATGATAGAGCGGCAAAATTTTACTCTTTGGCTCCAAAGAACGATGACCAAACGTTTACCAATTCGACGTTTCCATTTGATTTACATTGAGACTTGAGCTGAAGTCTTAATGTCTTTAACATCAAATGGAAACGTCAAACTGGTTCTGTTTTACATGAGCTGTCAAGCATGGTTTTTTTTTTTTTTTTTTTTCGTTTAAAAGAATTTATGCATCAACACAGCCTCTTGTCGACTTATACTCCCGGTTGCCATTTCGAATTTGAAATTGGAAATTATGAGGTATTTTATTGATTGGAAACAGTTTATACAGTGCCATTGAACTCTTTGAATCCATTCGAACCACTAAAAACCGGAAAATAAAAAAAATCCTCAAAAGTCCATTGAGAATCATCTGATTCAAAGAAATGGTATTTTTTTTTAGCGAAAATTAGGAATTGGACATTTTGAGGCATTTTATTGATTGGAAACAGTTTATGTGATGCCATTGAACTCGTTGAATTCATTAGAGCCATCAAAATATAAAAGAAATCGAAAGTGCGTAAAATTTTCGGATGCTCTTAAATTTTTCGAATATATGAACCTGCGAAATTTTACGACGATTTCGCTTAATCAGAACTTACGTTCGAAATTATCGAATAAGTTTCGCACGAACGAATGAAATTTTTGTTGTTCGTTGACAACTCTAGATGAGACTAAAAATTAAATGATAGATGTCTTATATGAGAACATAAAATCATGTTTAGAATTTTCGATAACTGATTTTATCACTACATGATATGTAAAAATACAAAAAAATCGCTTTCAATTTTTCTGCTTCTTATCCAATAACAACAAAGAATTTTCGTATTTTTGTATAAATACACCAATTGAAAAACATATCACGAACATTCAAGAACATATTTGTTTGTTCGTATGTTCTCCTTGTTCGTTCGTGTTTGTTCGTGGTTGCAAATATAGTGTTCGTGTTTTGTTCGTGTCCGTGTCTTCGAGAACGAACGCGAACGAACACGAACAGTTCGTGTTCGTGAGAAGCCTTAGTCTGGGGGGCAGTTCAAAACCGTCGAGAACGGCCGAATTCCATTACTCATAAGAAAATAAGCAGGGGGAGATTGTCAGGGTGTCGATTTTTTTTCAAAATTCCATAACTCCGCCTATACAAGACAGAAAATCGGCAGATACCGCAATTGAAAGGTATTGAGCTAAGCTTTAAATATGTCCTCAGTATGGAAGAAATCTATAATCGGGTTTGGTCACCACATCGAAAAAACTGAAAAATCGCAAATCGATTTTTTTGGTTTTTCGTCATTTTAACCCCCGTACCCATTACCGTAAATTCTGAAAAATTACACTTTGGTAGTACACCTTAATACCTATCCAACGAGGGCTCAACCATCAAACTCGGGTCAACCGTTCCTAAGTTATGGAAGTTGGAATTTCACTCATCATTTTTCCCAAAAATTCAGTTTTGGCTGTGTCAGAGTTGACAGGTTGACACTATAAAATCATGCCATTAATGTTTTGGCGACCGTGGCAAACCTCGATGGACCATGATCGACCATGATGGCAATTTTCGAAGATGGAATTTTCGAAGTTTTAATTTCGAAGATTTAATTTTCGAAGTTTTAATTTCGAAGATGTAATTTTTGAAGATGGAATTTTCGAACATGTAATTTTCGAAATTGTAATTTTCGAACATATAATTTTCGAAGATCGAATTATTCGAAGATGTAATTTTCGAAGTTGGAATTTTTTCGGAGTTGGAATTTTTTTGGCTCATTTTGTCATATCTTCGCCGTATTTACTTCAAAGGTACTCGAAATTCGATGGAGTTGAACAGAATTTGATGATATATCTCAAAAAGTTGTTATTTTTAAGTGTTTCATACAAATTGACCTTACAAAAAACTACTGATATGAGATGAAAAACCTCTGAACGAGGTATAAACAGAGTGGCGCACTAATAAATCCTGCCCACAAAATGACTGATATAAAATTGTACGTGGCGCTTGTGAAAATATATTGTCGTTCCACAGTCCTCAAATAATTCAACAATTTGTCCATGCCATATTACAATGAATGTGAACTAGAGTGCGCCAGTGGTCTCTGGAATTTTTCAAAAGTGAAAGAAAAGTTGATGGTGCGATCACAAAATTTCAATTCGGACCAATATCACTCCCGAGTAGCGATGGCCACAAACACATTTTCGTGGCAACATGTGAATTAACAAAATTCTCAATTGCAAACCCCACCGTTGATCACACAGCCGAAACAACCGCAGAGTGTTTCATAAAACACATCATTCTTCAATTCGGTTTCCCATCAAGAATTTCGACTGACATTGGAACTGAGTTTCTATCTGAAATGTTCAGAGAACTCGATAAAAAACTAAAAATAACGCAAATTACCACCACACCATACATGCCGCGCGGAAATATCGTCGAAAGAAGAAATCGTTCAACAAATCGAAAAATCAGCAAATATTATATAAAATTGGCCAATCATTTCATCCAAAATTTAACCCCCAAGCATCAAAAAATACTCAAATTGGTGGCAACCATCCGACTACAACCAACTACATGTTAAGATTTTTAATTTTATACGCGTCTGTTTCGCCCAATTATCTACAGCAAACTGGCCTCAGCGCTAACATCATACCACAATTACGCCATGCTATATTACTTCGACCTGAGCGACTATTTCAAATTGGTACCAATCATCTAAACCATAGCTGTTTACGAACGTTCGTTCGTTCGTTCGTAGAGTTTTTTTTTCCAACTTGTGTTCGTTCGTTTGTTCGTATACATCTTTCAACGAACGAACGAACAAACAAAAATTATAATATTCTACGAACGAACGAACGAACGAGCGAACAGTTCGCTTGTTTGTTCGTTCGTTCGTTTAATTGTTTGTTCGCTGTTCGTAGACAAATGTTATGCATTTTATGGGATTTTTCGAGTTTTTCTGTAACAAATTCAACTTTGTGTGAATTATATTGCTATGTTCCAGTCTTATTCGAAATGAACATTTAAAAAGACACATTCTGATGTTCAACACTGCTGTATCTGAGCGCTGCGTAGTGTACAGTGTATTTAATTATAAAATACACTGCCAACTTTCTACTTGGAACTTATGATTTCATTGATTTTTTGTATTGTTAAAAATGTTAAAATTAAGATTTTGGGATTTGATTCAATCCATATTGTTTTTTACCCTTGTAATGTGGGGTACCTCAAAACCTTTCCAACGGTGTATAATATAGCAAATTTGACATATTCTATACATAACTATCAACATTTGATGGAAATTTGATGAAATGATAGTTATGTATAGAATATGTAAAATTTGCTATATTATACACCGTTGGAAAGGTATTGACCCCCAGAACGCGAAAATATAAGATGAAAAAACCTCTGAACGAGGTATAAACAGAGTGGCGCACCCAAATATCTTGCCCACAAAATGACTGATCACGGAGAACGGCAGTTCTCCCAGTGGCGCACCAAAAAATACACTTTTGAGTGCAACACTATATATACGCGAATTTTTGGACTATGTGTTGCCGACCGATGTCATTTGTGAAATAGGCATTGACGTGTAGCTTAGGACCAAACTAGACGAAAGCCGTTGTCAAAATGAATTTTTGTGGAACCAAAAAATGTTTTGCTTGGGGGACGTATGGGGGTGTTTTTTTCAGATTATATAGCATACCTCCTAGGGGGTAATCTTGACCACTGTCGTTGAGTGACCAATCGATAGTACTCTTCAATACCTTTCCAACGAGTGCTCAACCATCAAAATCGGTTTACCCGTTCAAAAGTTGTGTACGTTTTCCCAGAAAGGGAGGTTTCCCCTGAAAATTGGGTTTGGTATGTTTGTGTGTGTGCGTGTGTGTTTGTGTGTTTGTGACTTTGTACCTTCTCTCGATTTCTGTGATGTATAACATTATTTTTAGGGAGTGTGGGGGGCAGTTCAAAACCGTCGAGAACGGGTGAATTTCTTTACATATAAGAAAATAAGCAGGGGGAGAGTGTCGAGGAGTCGATTTTTTTCAAAATTCCATAACTCCACCTACACAAGGCAGAAAATCGGCAGATACCGCAATTGAAAGGTATTGAGCTAAGCTTTAAATATGTCCCAGTATGAAAGAAATCTGTAATCAGGTTTGGTCACCACATCCAAAAAACTGAAAAATCTAAAATCGTTTTTTTTGGTTTTTCGTCATTTTGACCCCCGTACCCATTACCGTAATCTGAAAAATTACACTTTGGTAGTGCACCTCAATACCTATGTAACGAGGGCTCAACCATCAAACTCGGGTCAACCGTTCCTAAGTTATGGAAGTTGGAATTTCACTCATCATTTTTCCCAAAAAGTCAGTTTTGGCTATATGTGTCAGAGTTGACAGGTTGACACTATCAAATCATGCCAGTAATGTTTCGGCGACCGTGGTAATCCTCGATGGACCATGATCGACCATGATGGCAACTTTCGAAGATGGAATTTTCGAAGTTTTATTTTTCGAACATGGAATTTTCGAAGTTTTAATTTTCGAACATGTAATTTTCGAAGATGGAATTTTTCGAAGATTGAATATTCAACAAACCCAAAAGAGTCTCTTAGATTTTCGTATCATTTGACAGATTTACTTGACATGTGACAAATGCACTAAATATGTCGTAAAGTACTGTATCGCCATCACCAACTAATGTAAGTATCGCTCTAGATGTTTAGAAAACAATTCTGGCAGGGCTTTTTTCAAATGTTGCATTTTTTAATCTCAAATGCATCATTTGAAAAAAGCCGTGCTAAATTTTTTTTTATATATCTACATCGATACTTAAATAGCCATCTATTGGTTGGTGTTGGCGATATTGTACTTTGCTACATATTAAGTGCATTTGTCACACGTCAAGTACATCTGTCAAATGATACGAATGTTTCTTCCTTAACTGAAGAGATTCTTTCAAAATTTAATTTTTGGCTCATTTTGTCATATTTTCGCCGTGTTTACGTCAAAGGTACTCAAAATTTACACTTCGGTCGATGGAGTTGAACAGAATTTGATGATATATCTCAAAAAGTTGTTATTTTTAAGTGTTTTTTACAAATAAACCTTACAAAACTACTGATATAAGATGAAAAAACCTCTGAACGAGGTAAAAACAGAGTGGCGCACCCAAATATCCTGCCCACAAAATGACTGATATCACATTTTACGTGGCGCTTGAGAAAATATATTGTAGTTCCACAGTCCTCAAATAATTCAACAATTTGTCCATGCCATATTACAATGAATGTGAACTAGAGTGCGCCAGTGCGAGTCTCGAACGTTTTCACTTTCATTATTTTTGAGTAACACTAGCTATAATCAAAACTGGAATACAACTGATTTACAACCGCATTTTTGATTGCAGGCTCACCGTGTGTGTGTAAATCGTAGCTCAACTTTAATCGAATTGATAAGAAAACGCCTCGCTCGCACTGGCGCACTCTAGTTCACATTCATTGTAATATGGCATGGACAAATTGTTGAATGATTTGAGGACTGTGGAACTACAATATATTTTCTCAAGCGCCACGTAAAATTTTATATCAGTCATTTTGTGGGCAGGATCTACTAGTGCGCCACTCTGTTTATACCTCGTTCAGAGGTTTTTCATCTTATATCACATTTTACGTGGCACTGTTGAGTTATATATTACTTTTCCGCACACCACGTGATGCGTAAAAGTATTGCGATTGGCCCAAATTTTGGAAACCCCAAAAATGATTTTTCTATAAGTTTGGAACCCACAGGAATGCAGTGGAACCGTTTTTAGCTCATGTTGATGTGGGGCTGTGGCACGTTGTCCGTGTCCGTGTCCGTGTCCGTGTCCGTTGTCACGTTTTTTGTTACCACGATAGCTCATAAAAGACTCCACCGATCGGTTTCAAATTTTCACCATTGTTTGGAAATTATTAGACTTAGATCCTATCAAATTTTGAGCAATATTGGTATAGCCGTTTTGGCGTGCCATGCTCTCAAGTGAATATACGTTTATTGCCCTTAAAATGCCATTTTTGAGCGAAATTACCACAAATAAGCCTACTTAATGTTTTCCGCGAGCCCATATGACTTTCCTGGGCCAAACTATATTAGTTCTGAGATTCCTAAATACAATCATTCCATATTTGATGTGAAATTTCTCAAATTTGCACCCAAAATAGACGAAATTCATGAAATTAGTACGGTGTACGCCATACGCAAAATTGTTAACCAATTTGCGCTAAAAATCCAATCTTTGACTCATGAACCACTATTACAAATAGTTTGTTATGAATAACACTAAGATTTCATCCAATTTTGAGCAGTATTGTGGTAGTCGTTGTGGCGCACTTTCGGCTCAAGTGAATGTGGCTTTTTGCTTGAAAATTCAATTTTTGTATGGAAAATGCCACAAATAAGCCTAGAAAATGTCTTCCGCGGGCCCTTTTGACTTTTCTGAGGCAAATTATTATGGTTCTGAGATTTAGAAATACTTGTGGTCATATAATAGACTAGATTCAGAAAATGGGTGGAACCACTGTTTTTTAACTCACTGCTCCGAACCCCTATAAACTGCTTATTTTGTAGAAAAAAGGGTCTAAACAGAATTTGAGGCCGATTGGATGACGTTTTCTTGTAATTTCACTATGTTTACTTTCACATTGAAACTAATTTTATAAATCACTTGATGGTTAAAAGTGCGGAAAAGTAAGCCTTACGCATGTAAGCCCATTTATTTTTGATTCAACGCTTTTCAAATAATTCAACAAACCTTTCCATGATGGCATCAATTGAAATTTGAACTAGTGTGCGCCAGTGCGAGCAAAGTGCGCTTTTCTGACAATTCGATTAGAGTTAGGCTACGATTCAAACCGAAATATTTGTGTAAACAAAATGAATTTATTTTTCCGCCGTAATACAATTCACGTTTTCATTCGGCACTCGCACTGGCGCACACTAGTTCAAATTTCAATTGATGCCATCATGGAAAGGTTTGTTGAATTATTTGAAAAGCGTTGAACCAAAAATATATAACTCAACAGCGCCACGTAAAATGTGATATCAGTCATTTTGTGGGCAAGATATTTGGGTGCGCCACTCTGTTTATACCTCGTTCAGAGGTTTTTTCATCTTATATCAGTAGTTTTGTAAGGTTTATTTGTAAAAAACACTCAAAAATAACAACTTTTCGAGATATAACATCAAATTCTGTTCAACTCCATCGATCGAATTGCAAATTTTGAGTACCTTTGAAGTAAATACGGCGAAGATATGACAAAATGAGCCAAAATTTCGATTTCGAAGTTTTTGGTTTTTTTTACTTGTAATCCAAATTTTCCTCCAAATCGAGTCAATAGGCTCCGATTGAAAGCCAATTCTAATGTATATCGATTGTGATATATGAGTTGCGAGCATGTTATGTCATCATATTTAGTATTATATCACAACTTGATTTGATAGTGTCAACTCTGAAACACATATAGCCAAAACCCAATTTTTGCGAAAAATGATGAGTGAATTTCCAACTTTCATAACTTAGGAACGGTTGATCCTATTTTGATGGTTGAACCCTCGTTGGATAGGTATTGAGGTGTACTACCAAAGTGCAGTTTTTCACAATTTTAGAAAATGGGTACGGGGGTCAAAATGATGAAAAACCAAAAAAATCGATTTTCGATTTTTCGGTTTTTCCAATGTGGTGACCAAACTCGATTACAGATTTCTTTCATATTCAGAACATATTTGTAGCTTAGCTCAATACCTTTCATTTGCGGTACCTGCGGATTTTCTATGTTGTGTATTATCGGAGTTATGGAATTTTGAAAAAAATCGACACCCCGACACTCTTCCCCTGCTTATTTTCTTATATGTAAAGAAATTCGGCCGTTCTCGACGGTTTTGAACTGCCCCCCAGACTCCCTAAAAATAATGTTATACATCACAGAAATCGAGACAAACTACAAAGTCACACACACACACACACACACACACACACACACACACACACACACACAAACACACATACCAAACCCAATTTTCAGGGAAAACCCCCCTTTCCGGGAAAACGTACACAACTTATGAACGGGTCAACCGATTTCGATGGTTGAGCACTCGTTGGAAAGGTATTGAGGAGTACTATCGATTGGTCACTCAACGACAGTGGTCAAGATTACCCACCGGGAGATATGCTATATAATCTGAAAAAAACACCCCCATACGTCCCCCAAGCGAAATTTTTTTTGGTTCCACAAAAATTCATTTTGACGACAGCTTTCGTTTAGTTTGGTCCTAAGCTACACGCCAATGCCTATTCCACGAATGACATCGGTCGGCAACACAGAATCCGAAAACTCGCGTATATATAGTGTTGCACTCAAAAGTGAATTTTTTGGTGCGCCACTGGGAGAACTGCCGTTCTCCGTGATTTACTTTGGGACATTTTGAGTATAACGTAAAAGTGAAAAAAATGGAAAACGGACACCCCTGCATTCAAACCCAAATATTTGGGTGAGTATGAAAGTGTCCATATTTTTGATACAGCCAGATGAAAGGGCTTGAGGTCAGCTATCCGAAACCGATTCTAACTCAAACAAAAATTGTATACGTGTTTTCGAGATAATCGCGTTTAAAGATTCAAAAGTCGATTTCTATGTCAAAAATGACTCGAAAATGTTAAAAATACGAAATAAAGTAGGCCTCAATACCTTTCAAACGAGATCTGTGCAGTTTTTTTACCTTTCGAAATGGTTGAGATATCGATCGTCAAAATTTACCCCTACTTTTGCAAAAAGTTGAAAATTTCGACCAACCGACCCCAGATTTTTCTTAGTTGGACCTAAACTAATCGAACCATATATAAATTTTTCAAATCCGAGATGGTCCATGTGAATTTTGATCGATCGGGTATGGAATGGTCGATGTGTAAAAGAGTAATGGAATGGTCCACGGATCCTTGAAATCACGACCAAATCTTTTGATCCAAGCTAGTCTTGAATTTGCTTTTGCTATGATGTATTCAATAAGTGATTTGAAATTGAGTTGACTGTCAAGAATAACTCCCAAGTCCTTGATTTCGCGTATTCATTGAACATGACGTGATACTTAGTTTGGGAGATACATGCAAAAATGTTCGACTATTCAGGCTAAAAAACGATGAAAATTAATTTGGTTGATTTCTCGACAAATTGAACCGACCCGACCAAATCTTTTGGGGCTTTGACTCACGCCGGTAAGGACTTATATAACAACATATATGTCGTTGCTCAGGTTCAGACAAAAAGTTGAAATCTGTCGAACAGTGTTATTGTACCCATACGGTGAAACCTCATCATTTTGGTCTTCTTAACATTCAATCTAAGATCGTTGCGACTGATAAAGATAGAAATGTTTTCCAAGTCATTTTGTAATTTCAAGCAATCGTTCTCAGATTCAATATGTTTGGACAGTCTAGCATCATCTGCAAATGAAAGTAATGTAGAATCTTCAACATAATATGGTAATTCTATGATGAATAATGAAATTAATGTGGCTCCAATAGGGTAGCCTTGACCTGTACCACAGGTAACGTCAATTGGGATTGACTTCGTATTATCGATTTTTACTATTTGCTTCCTGCCATTCATATAGGATTCAATCCATCTTAAAATCTCGTCGTTCAAACCCATAACATTGAGTTTGTGGATCGGTAGATCGGTATTTACGGAATCAAAAGCCTTTGCTAGATCAATATAGATTGGATCAGTTTGAGTATTCATCGACAAGTTGTTCAATGTGGATGATGCAAACTCAACTGGATTCGTGATTGTTGATTTTCCTTTTATGAATCCGTGTTGGCTTTCATTAATGATGTTTTTAATATGCAAATTCAAATGATCTGTTAATATTGAATCCAATATTTTTGCTGTTACGCATTGAAGTGCCACTCTTCTGTAATTACTAATATCATTTCTTGATCCATTTTTGAATATCGGCCTTACAAACGATGTTTTACAACATTGAGGTACTTGCGCCGTTTCCATGGATTCACAGAGGACTAGCGGAAAATGGTTTTACTAATGATTCAATACAGTTTCACTTTTCCGCACATGAAATGTGTTCAGGAAAAGTATTGGTTTTGCCTCAAAAATTCAACTCCACATAGCTTGAGTAAATGATTACCTATCGGGCTCAAATTTTGACCAGAGTCTCAGTTTACAATGGGAACATATCTGTCTTAGCACTTTTTTGATTTCGATACTCAGTTCTGGTACCTTCAGTGCAAAATGTCGTCGTCGTCGTCATCATAGCAAAAGCAAATTCAAGACTAGCTTGGATCAAAAGATTTGGTCGTGATTTCAAGGATCCGTGGACTATTCGATAACTCTTTTACACATATGTATTACCAATAAGATGAACAACTTCTGAACGAGGTATAAACAGAGTGGCGCACTAGTAGATCCTGCCCACAAAATGACTGATATAAAATTTTACGTGGCGCTTGTGAAAATATATAGTCTTTCCACAGTCCTCAAATCATTCAACAATTTGTCCATGCCATATTACAATGAATGTGAACTAGAGTGCGCCAGTGCGAGCGAGGCGTTTTCCTATCAATTCGATTAGAGTTGGGCTACGATTTACACACTCACATTGAGCCTGCAATCCAAAATGCGGTTGTAAATCAGTTGTATTCCAGTTTTGATTCTAGCCAGTGTTATTCAAAGATAATGAAAGTGAAAACGTTCGGGACTCGCACTGGCGCACTCTAGTTCGAAAATTCCAACTTCGAAAATTACATGTTCGAAAATTCCAACTTCGAAAATTACATGTTAGAAAATTAAATGTTCGAAATTAAAACTTCGAAATCTCCATCTTTGAAATTGCCATTATGGTCGTCCATGATCCATTGAGTTCTACCACGGTCGCCAAAACATTACTGGCATGATTTGATAGTGTCAACCTGTCAATTCTGACACACGTATAGCCAAAACTGAATTTTTGGGAAAAATGATGATTGAAATTCCAACTTCTATAACTTGAGAATGGTTGATCCGAGTTTGGTGGTTGAGCCCTCGTTGGATAGGTATTGAGGTGTACTACCAAAGTGTAATTTTTCAGAATTTACGGTAATGGGTACGGGGGTCAAAATGACGAAAAACCAAAAAAATCGATTTTCTATTTTTCAGTTTTTTCGATGTGGTTACCAAACCTGATTACAGATTTCTTTCATACTGAGAACATATTCGTAGCTTAGCTCAATACCTTTCATTTGCGGTATCCGATTTTCTACCTTGTGTATTAGCGGAGCTATGGAATTTTGAAGAAAAATCGACACCCCGACACTCTTTCCCTGCTTAATTTCTTATGAGTTAGGGAATTCGGCCATTTTCGACGGTTTTGAACTGCCCCCCAGACCCCCTAAAATTAATGTCATATATCACAGAGATCGAGAGAAGGTACGTCACACACACACACACACACACACACACACACACATCTGGAGACGACCAGCATACTGGTGGAATTAGGAAATCAGCTCCCTGCGGGCTAAATGCTTCAAAATCAGGAGGCAGATGCAAAGAGCCAAGGACGAAAGCTCAAGATTAGAGCGGAGAGAAGAGCTCAATGAGGCAAAACATGATCTCAATCGCAGTATTAAAGCGAGCAAGAGAAAATGCCATAAGGAGTTATGCAAGGAAGCAGACGATAACCCATGGGGGAGTGCCTACCGAATGGCAATGAAGAGACTTCGCGGCCCATCAATGCCGATCGAAAATTGCCCGGAGAAACTAAACGCTATAGTCAGGGGTCTATTTTCGCAACACGAACCTACGACTTGGCCGCAACAACAACGCGACCAAGAGGATGCCATCATACATCCAGTGTCCACGGAAGAGCTTCTAGCAGCAGCCCAAAAGATGAAAGCAAACAAAGCGCCGGGCCCTGATGGGATCCCAAATATAGCTCTGAAAACGGCGATACAAGCGTACCCAGAAATGGTTAGGGCGACAATGCAGAAGTGCCTCGATGAGAGCCACTTCCCAAACACATGGAAAAGGCAGAAACTGGTTCTCCTACCGAAAACAGGAAAGCCACCGGGAGATTCATCGTCCTATAGGCCTATATGCCTACTGGACACCCTGGGAAAGCTGCTAGAAACAATAATCCTGAACAGGTTGAGGGAATACGCGGAAGGCAACAACGGACTGTCTGACATGCAGTTCGGTTTCCGAAAAGGCAAATCAACTGTAAAAGCCATCATGGAAGTTGTAGAGAGTGCAGACAAAGCACGAACAAAGAAGAGACAAGGTTTCCGCTTCTGCGGAATAACCACACTAGACGTCAAAAATGCCTTCAACAGCGCAAGTCTGTTTCGAACACCGGCTTCTTCTGTATGACACCGATGAAGGCCGAAAGGAGTACAAAATCACTGCAGGCGTACCACAGGGTTCCATTCTGGGACCGACACTGTGGAACATAATGTACAATGGAGTGCTGAAATTGAATCTACCTAGAGGGGTAGAAATTGTTGGATTCGCAGATGACATAGTCATCATAGTAATGGGAAAATCTCCTGAGGAGGTAGAGACCCTTGCCTCAGAGGCGATAGAAGCAGTGGAAATGTTAATGGTCTGCACCGTACAGCGTTTCTTCGCCAGAGGTGGTTTATTAATAAATTTATATAAAAAAAGAAAAAAAAAATTATATATACATAATGTACAAACTCTTTTATAATCAATGTCTGCTAGCACCGATCAGTAAATCCATTTACCAACCCTAACGGTTACGGAGTAAAATGCTGCGATTAACTGATTGCAAAATTGATTTTTATCACATTTCTCTTCTTAAAGTTTTAAAATATTCAATCAAACGCTTTTTTATGGTATCTGTGCTCACGTTGAAATCAACCAGATATTGATCATAATTGAGGATCTTTTTATCAGAAAATTCATTGAATGTATCAAGCATAAAATTCATTGGTTGGTGTTTCTTGTAATTACATTTTTCAAATGGTATTATTAATAGATTACTACTGCGTGTTTGGTAATGTGGTAAACGGAAATTGATATTTTCTAATAAATGACTAGATGATATTTCACCACAGATCAATTTGTGAATAAAAACTACTTGAGCAACTGTTCTCCGCTCTTTCAAGGTGATCAGATGTAGTAACATTAGCCTATTTTCATACTTTGGTAGGTGGAATCTATCCGGCCATTTTAATTTCCGTAGAGCATAAAGTAAGAATTGTTTCTGGATTGATTCTATTCTTTTGGTCTGTCCTTTCATGTATGGGTTCCAAACTTGCGATCCGTATTCAATTATTGGTAATACAAAGGTATAAAAGAGCAATCGGATAGTCCACGGATCCTTGAAATCACGACCAAATCTTTTAATCCAAGCTAGTCTTGATTTGGCTTTTGCTATGATGTATTCAATGTGTGATTTGAAATTGAGTTGATTATCAAGAATGACTCCCAAGTCTTTGATTTCATTGACTCTCTGGATGACTTCATTTCCAATGATATAGTTATGATTAATTGTTGTACCCATTCGGTGAAACCTCATAATTTTGGTCTTTTTAACATTCAATCTAAGATCGTTACTACTGAAAAAGCCAGAAATGTTTCCCAAGTCGTTTTGTAATATCAAGCAATCGTTTTCAGATTCAATATGTTTGGATAGTCTAACATCATCTGCAAATGAAAGTAATGTAGAATTTTCAACATAATATGGTAATTCAATGATGAATAATAAAAACAATGTTGCACCAATTGGGTAGCCTTGACCTGTACCAGAAGTAACGTCAATCGGGAAAATGGATGGGCACTGTCAAACTACCGCTGGCTCACCACAAAACCGAAGTAATGCTAGTAAGTAATTGCAAGAAACCGGTGTCAGCAAAAATCACAGTCGGAGAACATGAAATAACTTCAGAAAGACATCTGACGTACCTAGGAGTAATGTTGGACGACCGTCTGAATTTCAACCAACACGTTGAGGGGCAGCCAAGGCCCACACAGCAATAGCGAGAATAATGCCGAACACGTACGACAGAAAGAAGCAGCAGAAGGCGCCTCCTAGCAAACGTCTCATTTGAGATACGGCGGCCCAGCATGGTCAAACGCGCTAGAGACAAAGAAAAATCAGGTACTGTTCAACAGAGTACACAGATTATCAGCGATGAGAGCAGCGAGCGCGTACAGGACCATATCTCACGATGCGGTCTGTGTACTAGCGCGCATGACTCCTATCACCATAATGATTGGCGAGGACAACCAGTGCTACAACCTGAGAAAGACAGATGCGTTGAGTGCTAGACAAGCACGGAAGCAAGCAAAAGAGGAGTCGATGCGAAGATGGCAGACGGAGTGGGACGCCTCGGAGAAGGGCAGATGGACCCACCAACTGATCCCAAACATAGCAGCCTGGACAAACAGAAAACACGGCGAAATAAATTTCGATCTGACGCAGTTCCTCTCAGGCCACGGGTATTTCAGAAAGTAAACTCCATCGACCGAAGTGTAATTTCTTAGTACCTTTGAAGTAAATACGGCGAAGATATGAGAAAATGAGCCAAAAGTTAAATTTTGAAATTTTGGATTTGTTAAATATTCAATCTTCGAAAATTAATAGTTCGAAAATTCCAACTTCGAAATTTACAACTTCGAAAATTACATCTTCGAAAATTCCAACTTTCAAAATTATATGTTCGAAAATTTTTGAAACTTTTGAACGGGTCAACCGATTTTGATGGTTGAGCACTCGTTGGAAAGGTATTGAGGAGTACTATCGATTGGTCAACGACAGTGGTCAAGATTACCCCTGGGAGATATGCTATATAATCTGAAAAAAGCACCCCCATACGTCCCTTAAGCAAAAAAAAATGTGGTTCCGATTAGTCTGAAAAAACAGTGAAATTAACAATTCATATATCTAACCTCCATAGAAAATGCATCATGCCGATTGAAATTAGACATGAGTGGAAATGCCCACCACTCTAATATATATATGAAGTAATGATAATAATAATATTCTTACAACAGTTCTCAAATGATCTCAACATGAGTTTGATTATATATATGTAATTTATTTTAGTTTCTAAGATTTTAACGATACATTTTATATCTTCATAAGACAAAAATCTTTAATATACACTTTTGTGCGTTCAAAATATCAGCCACTACAAGTTTTGTATAATGCATCAAGTTAATAATAAATAATATAAAAATGAAACTGTACTTATAGGGTATATACAAGGTGTCTTGACGCAATAGTTCACAGTAGAATAGTTAATATGGACCGGACAACACTGCACTGCACTGCTCTGTAGCTTATATGTCAACGTCGATCTCTTTATAATATATTTGGTATATATAATCTATATTGATTCAGCCGAAACATTCGAGTTCATGGAATTTCAAACTGCCTTTAATTCCAAATTGCACATTTTAAAGCTAAATAAAAGCCACAGACGTCGGAACCTCACATGTGTTAATGAAAAGTATAACATTTTTAAGAGGTTGTTGCAAATTTTTGTCTACGAGGGTAGAATATCTAGTTTCATAGTACATTTCTAAATACAGTGTGTGTGATTTTTCCATATTTTTGCCTTTGCCGGATGATAGCCCTTGAGTCAAGCTATCCGATGGCATCAGTAGTTTGAAAAAATGTTGTATACACTTTTCCGAGATATTTGAGTTTGAAAATTGAAATTTAAACGAGATTAATGCCATTTTGATACCTTTCAAATTGAAAGACATATTGGTCATCAAATGTTGGGATGTTATATCGAAAACCCATAAGGATTTTGACCAACCGAGGCCGAATTTTTCTTAGTTGGACTCAAACTATGTGAAACATGTAAAGACATATTGGATCCTAGGGGGTTGATCCAGATTTTGATCAATTTGGGAAAAGGTCATTCTAACCATGGAACATGGGTTCCGATGCTCTCAAGTGAACATATCTATCTCCAATATTACATTTTGGCTGGGCACGCCAGCTGCTTATGGGTCAACTAAGAAAAAATATTTGAGCTAAACAGAGTCGTTTCACGCTTTTTCACTCAACTCTTTTTCTAAACCACCATTACTAAACGGAAAATCGAATGAATACATCATTTGAAAAAAACTGATTTCATACGTGATAAACTAATTGTTGTTAGTCTTATCAACATGACTTGACATGAATGATAAAAATAAAATACTCAAATGTTTCCATTTGTCCTGCGATCCATTCGATTCGATGTTTCAGGCTATGCTTCTGAAGCGCCTTTTGTGATAAAATACAAGAAGATTTCGAATTATAACTCGAGATAATAACCTTTAAAAATAAATTGAATTACATTCGTAATCCTGACTTTTCCGCATTGATATGAAATTTGATTTTTCTCTTGTTCAATTAAAATCATCGAATATTCAGAGCAAAAGTATTGGTTTTGTCACGAAAACGGGGAAAATGTTCTTTTTTCATACAATGAACTGTATTTGGGCAATGTATGTGACATGGTTCATGTCGGCCGGAGATGGCTTCTGCAATATGGCTAATGTTCAACACAAAACATCGTGTGACAAAATAAATTTTGCGATTTGAGACTCCTTTCTTGAGATATATTCATATCAAACTTCGATTTTCTAAGAATTTCGTACATTTTCACAACTATTCATATTCCATGAATTTTTAACATGAAGATATATTTTGAGCATTGTTCGGATATGTAGAATGAATCAAGAGGACTTCAATATCTTTCAAACGACGCAAACTGCATGAATTTTCATTGAAAAATGCGGCCAGGAGAGTCAAAAATGCGAAAATCAGATTTTGTGTAAAAATGTACTGAAAACCAGGGCATACTATCCAATAAAATTATCAGCTTGAATATTTTTATTATATAAATTTATTAGATAAATTTGATGCGTCCACCGTACCGATGCGACGCTCCAAAAAAAAACAATGCATTCCATTGATAGTCACACTGAATGTTTTAGTTGCACGAGACGTTAACTTGAGTTCTCCAAATAAAACAATGGATTCCATTGTTCTACGTCGATCCAAATTTGGATGTTAACTTGAAGCGTCGCATCGATACGGTGGACGCATCAAATTTATCTAATAAATTTATATTATAAAAATATTCAAGCTGATAAATTTATTGGATAGTATGCCCTGCTGAAAACCCGACTCACGTGCACTTGAATGCACATATCTCTGGAACGGCTATACCAATATGGCTCAAATTCAATAGGAAACCTCCGGTGACAATACTGTGCAATTTAAGAATCCATTTGTGAGTCATTTTCATTTTTAACAATTCAATTTTCTGAGAATTTTCTAAAAATTTCGTACATTTTCACACGTGTTCACATTTCATGATTTTTCGGCATGAAGAAACATTTTATGTATTGTTTGAATACGTAAAACGTCAAGCGTGCTTGAATACCATTCAAATGACGCTAGCAGCATGAATTTTCGTTGAAAAATACGGTCAGGAGAGTCAAAAATGTGAAAATCAGTTTTTGTGTAAAAATGTACTGAAAACCCGACTCACGTGCACTTGAATGCACATATCTCTGGAATGGCTACACCAATATGGCTCAAATTCAATAGAAAACATCCGGTAATAATTCTGAACAAATTTGCTTTTGACACTTTGGGATTTGAGACTCCGTTCGAGAGTTATCGTGCTAACGTACAGACTACGACGACGACGACGACGACGACGCCATTTTGCACCGGAGCTACCAGAGCCGAGTATCCAAATAAAAAAAGTGAAAATCAAGTTTTGTTCCCATGGTGAACTGAGACTCTGGTCAAAATTTGAGCCCGATCGGAGTTCATTTACTCAAGCAATGTGGAGTTGAATTTTTGAGGCAAAACCAATACTTTTCCTAAGCACATTTCATGTGCGGAAAAGTAATATTAATAACTAGGTATAAATTTGCTAATATCTGACAAACCTCAATTCAGAAGCACAATCAAATGCATATTTAATTATCATCATTCATGTCAAACAGTTGATAATATTTAGAAAAAAACGAAATAATTAAGTTAATGGCCAATCCAATTCGTTTTGAGGTGGGGGCGAATTCAATGTATAAGTTCATTGAACCTTTTGCAAGACTACCCAGGATTTCAAAATTGAATTCGAAAAAAGATATATTAATTATATATTCATACAGAGAAGACTAAGCGCACGCTCAGTGTTATGTTTTACATTCAAAGGAGAATCGTCTAAAAGCGGGAGCAGCTAGCCGCACTTCGTTTCGGTATTGAGTGCTCGTACTCACTTTGATACTGGAGTCAACAATGCTCTCCGTTATAAAAAAAAAATCAAAAATCAAAACACGGACGAAATAACCAAGAGAAATAAAATCAGAATTGAAAATACGAAGGAAAGAACAAAGGAGATAAAAATAAATAATGTGTTAGCTTAATCACACCCGCTAAGTGAGAGTATATACACTCAGTCAGATCAACAAATTTACGGTGAAGCTTAGTCAAGCACTGTGCATGTTTACACACTGGGTTTGAGTTGTGATGCAGCCGCTAATCAATACATTTCCATACATTTCATCAAATGAGTAGCAGCACTTAATAATTCAGCTTCTTGGGATAGAATGGAGTGATGAGTGAGTGAGCGAGCTTGGAGCGGACCAGAACAATCACTCACCCAACCTAAGATATCAAAACTCGAGTCGAATTGACTCACAATCAATTCCAGGTTTCCTCCATAATGTTTTCGGAAGTTCTGACTACTAGAACACTGCTATATCGAATACGATGATATTCTATTCTGATATATACATAGTTTTTGTATATTTATTCTAGACCCATGGTGATCCATGTAGGGTATAAGGTCAATAGTTTATATAATGACGTTTTAGAACCTGACTTTAGCCAATATTGCATATTTGAGTAGCTTAATTATCGATAAAACAACACATAAGATTTAAGATTAAAATTGAATTGAGCAATCATACCCAGACGTTACACAAAACCATTATAGAACGATTTGAAAATGGGTATTTTGAGACCAAAAAACGTAGATAAAAACTGTTTTGGTGCTTCGAAATGTACTAACAGTTGATGTTTGATACAGTTGGAACCGCTCATGGAACTATTGTCCTCTCCGATGCCGGCAATCATTACATCTGATTGAGAATACATATAATTAATTTGCTGGTCAATACCAACTCATAACCATAATATTCACCACAAATTGACTATCTGTTGTATATCTTGGCTTACCAAGGAAATAAAAAACAAAATCCGGACAATATTACACAGAACAAGAACAAGGTAGCCGAATAAAGCCTCATCCAAGAATGGTCATGCTGTTTTTTTCTTGATAGCTGTTTTAGGTTGAAATAAGGTCTTCAAATTGTATCAAATTGACAATTTGCTTTTAATTCTACTGTCGTTGAGAATAATATCATCCTGTATTTTTTCCATTCTAATTTGTATTAAATTCAATTTTTCTGTTCTACATAATGAAAACTGGAGAACAATACAGTACGGAGAACAATAGAAATGTTGCATCAATACCTTGAAATGCACGCTCGCTTGCATCGAAATAAAGCGTGCCAGTGATGATCGACTAAGAATATATAATCAAATGACATATTCCTTGAAATGTTATTGAGTCATTTCTCCTACTCTTCGAACTGTGTTTCGTTGTATTCTCAAAAACTTATCATTTTATGTAAATCAAAGTGAAAAAAAAGGCAGGAAAGATATTATTGACAGGAATAATACATTCCAGTTTATTTATAAATATGACGTTATTTATGAGAATGGTATCAGTTGTCAATCTTTCCAAATGGCCATCGGGTTGAGACTGTGACTGGTAACTATCATTCGACGTAGTAATAAAAAAACTAAGGTGAATAGAAATGATATAGAATGCCAAATGGAGATATCACGACCTCGATTAGAAATGATTTGATTCTAATTGAATTACTTAGGCCGAAGGAAATTTGAGGAATTTTAACGTTTGGACACCTTGTATTTGAGATATTTTCTCATGGGAACCGTAAATATGAATTGCTTAATATCAATGAATAAAATTTAAATCCGATTTTGAAATGTTCACAATGTTCTTTCTAATTAATTCATACTAAATAATTATACGATTTGTACATTTCCCGAAGACAAAACAAATATTTTATAAATAATTAATCTTAGAACGTTACTTAGCGCTTTCGTTTCATATTGAACCGTTTGGAAATCTTTTTTGAACGCTGTTTCATCTACGATACACCAATATTATAATAAATTTTTATAATAATCTTGTTCACTGATTTTATTATATTAATCAAATATGTTTATCCATATATATGTTTTTTTTTTTAAATATTTCTCAAACGCGTTGCATGATCGTCATCGTCTTCTCTGCTGCAATTGACGTTGACGTTTTTGGTCGCTTTCAGTCCCCAAAACGACTGCACGCCTTTTTCCACTTGCACTGTGTGCACCATAAATCCTTTTTTTCCATACCGTATTGTTTACGACATTTTTTGTTTTCTCCCCGTGGTCGACGGTTGGGTGACAACGGTGACCGAATAACTGATGTAGAATTTGCTATCGATGTTGATGCAGTTGGTGCGCTGTGAGAGAGGTTTAAAACCTCGGAGTGGTTTGGCTAAATCATTTTTCGGAAATAGATGAAAGTAAAGATTAAACGAAATGAAATAAATGGAATTATATTCATAACTCTGACTTTTCCGCACTGATACGATATTAGTTTTCACTCTTGAACTATTGTTAAGTAAACGAGGAAAATGGTTTTTGGATAGTGATATCCACTTCTTTACGATTTTGTGCCATTTTGGTGTGTTAAATGTTGCTTGTGCACTGACAAAATCATCGTACGTTGTAATTACACATTTTGTCACCAAGAAATAAGACCTATATTATAATATAGTTTTTAGTAGAGGTCAAATGGTGATACCAGGTTTCCTTGGTTAGTCTATATGTACAGAATTTTTTACTTTTCCGCACACCACGTGATGCGTAAAAGTTTTGCGATTGGCCCAATTTTGGAAACCCCAAAAATGAGTTTTCTATAAGTTTCTAGCTCATGTTGATGTGGGGCTGTGGCACGTTGTCCGTGTCCGTGTCCGTGGTCACGTTTTTTGTTACCATCATAGCTCAAAAACGACTCCACCGATCGGTTTCAAATTTTCACCGTTTTTTTTAATTATTAGACTTAGATCCTATCAAATTTTGAGCAATATTGGTATAGCCGTTTTGGCAGGTCATGCTCTCAAGTGAATATACGTTTATTGCCCTAAAAATACCATTTTTGAACGAAATTACCACAAATAAGACTATTATATTTTTCGCGAGCCCAAATGACTTTCCTGGGCCAAACTATATTGATTTTGAGATTCCTATATACAATCATTTCATATTTGATGTGAAATTTCTCATATTTGAAGCCAAAATAGACAAAATTCAAAAAATTAGTACACGTACGACGTAATCAATTTGCGCTCAAATCTAATCTTTGATTCATGAACCACTATTACAAATAGTTTGTTATGAATAACACCAAGATTTCATCCAATTTTGAGCTATTGCTCAATAAAACGATATTTCGTAGTAATCGTTGCGGCGAACGTTCGGCTCAAGTGAATGTGGCTTTTTGCTTGAAAATTCAATTTTTATGTGGAAAGTACCGCAAATATGCGTACCAAATGTTTTCGGCGGGTTCATTTGACTTTTCTGAGATAAACTATGATGGTTCTGAGATTTATAAACAAAGTCAATCATTATATTTCCACCACAGTGCGATGACAAGGCTCACTTTAAAGGGTTTTTTTTCTGGCAGAGAATGTTGGAGAGGGACGGATAGATACAGATGTATATTTCCATCTCTTTTTGTTCTGTGTTCACATCTACAAAAAACCCTACAAAGTGAGCCTTGTCATCGCAGTGTGATTTCCACTAATCCGCCAGTGCAAACAAGTCGTCTTTCTTGGCGGTATGTAAAATATTGATACTGTACCTGTTGCAAATGATGAGCATTGTGTGCAGATTGTGAGTGATGCATTGAACTGTTATTGTTCAGGATTGTTATGCTACCCGATGATCGAATATGATTAGATCCAGATGGGGTTGCGTATGAACTTTGTAGTCCCAAAGCCAAATTGACACTATGCTGTGCTGCTGCAATCGCACTTGTATACGTTGGTGACGGATACGGAGCATATGAAGTTGAAGGTCGCGGTGACAACCGTACATGCTTTTGTGGCGAAATCTAAAATTTTTAATTAATAAATTAATAATGTTCAGAATTCTGAAATCTCCAATGATATGATAGTGAATAGCTAGCAATTCAATATTCAAAAGCTAATAATCTATTAATACGCCATAATGATCAACTTCAAAAACCCAATATCGCTGCTCATTCATTTCTTTTTGCTTATGTCGATTGTATATTACGCATCCAGACCAATAGATCGACTATACTCATTACAATTCCAGTTGAATTCGGTGAATTCGCAAGGTGTGATATGAATTCGTTCAAATAGAAATTGAATCGTTGAATGCGTATTCTGTTGAGGTAAAAGATGTGAATTAAAATTCACCATACGCCCCTATGTTGTAATCGTTCACAGGACGACAATGAATCAAGTAAATTATAATAACAACATTATGAATTCATGAGTCAAAATAACAGATTATGTTTTACTTGAAACCCTTGAAAATTCCACTGGCCAGAATATTCCAAGGAGAAAGATGCTGCTTTTGTTACGCTGTGTGGAACGCTTGGTGGAGTTCAAAAACTGTTACAAGAATTCTTCAAAAGAAAAATCCCTTACATACATTGTTTCAATCACCGTCTGTACCTTGTCGTAATAGCTGTGGTTTCGGAAATGGAATCTTACCGCTTATTTTTCGATCAAGTAAGACTTCTCCACAAATTTTTCAATCGATTCGAGTTCGTACAGAATACAAAGGAGGAACAATTATTCTTCGGCTTAATGAAACCCGATGGTCGAGCTTAAAGCTCTTCAAACGATTGCTAACAATTACGGTGAATTACTTGATGCATTGAAAATAATTCGAAATGGCAAAGACACTAAGAATTTGCCGTTGCAGTAGTCGATTGACTGACTCTATCGTGATGGAAAGGCTTGGACAGCGTGACATTGAAGAATAAGCTCAAAGTAAAACACTGCTGCCGTAATCATAGTACTTCGAAATAATTGATCGTGTTTCAAGTGAAATGACACATCGCTTCAATGAAAAGAACGATATTCTGACTGCTATCACCGAAGCAAATAAATTGAATTACATTCGTAATCCTGACTATTCCGCATTGATAATAAATTTGATTTTTCTCTTGAACAATAAAAAAATCAACTAGTCAAGAGACAAATTGGTTTTGTCACGAAAACTAGGAAAATGTTCTTTTTTCACACGATATACTGTATTCGGGCACGGTGTGTGCACTTCAGTGCACGTCACTATGAAATGACTTCTGCAGTATGGCTAATTTTCAACACGAAACATTCGGTGACCCAATTTAACAAATTGCCTATCATCACTTTGCAATTTGGGACTCTATTCTTGAGATATATTCATGTCACAAATCAATTTTCTAAGGATTTCGTACATTTTCACTAGTTTTCACATTCCATGATTTTTCGGTATAAAAATACATTTTGCGCATCATCAAGCGGACTTCAATACCTTTCAAATGACAAAATCTGCATGAATTTTCATTGAAAAATACGGTCAGGAGAGTCAAAAATGTAAAAATCAGTTTTTGTGTAAAAATGTACTGAAAACCCGACTCACGTGCACTTGAATGCACATATCTCTGGAACGGCTAGACCAATATGGCTCAAATTCAATAGGGAACATCCAGTAATAATTCTGAACAAATTTGCTTTTGACACTTTAGGATTTGAGACTCCGTTCGAAAGTTATCGTGTTAACATACATACACAGACGACGAGACGACGACGCCATTTTGCACCGGAGCTACCAGAACCGAGTATCCAAATAAAAAATAAATTGAATTACATTCGTAATCCTGACTTTTCCGCATTGATTTTTCTCTTGAAAAATTTCATTCATCGAACAGTCAGGAGAGAAAGTATTGGTTCTGCCATGAATATGGGCAAAATGTTCAAAACACAAAACATCCTTTGACACAATAAAACAAATTGGCCATCTTCACTTTGCGATTTGAGACTCCTTTCTTGAGATATATTCATATCAAACTTCCATTTTCTAAGAATTTCGTACATTTTCACACGTATTCATATTCCATGATTTTTCGGCATGAAGATACATTGTGTGCATTGTATGAATATTTAAAACTTCAAGCGGACTTAAATACCTTTCAAATGATGCAAACTGCATGAATTTTCATTGGAAAATACGGTCAGGAGAGTAAAAAAAGTGAAAATCAGTTTTTGTGTAAAAATGTACTGAAAACCCGACTCACGTGCACTTGAATGCACATATCTCTGGAACGGCTATACCAATATGGCTCAAATTGAATAGGAAACCTCCGGTGACAATACTGTGCAATTTAAGAATCCATTTGTGAGTCATTTTCATTTTTTACAGTTCAATTTTCTGAGAATTTTCTAAAAATTTTGTACATTTTCAGTAGTTTTCACATTCCATGATTTTTCAGCATGAAGAAACATTTTATGCACTTTTTGAATACGTAAAACGTCAAGCGCGCTTGAATACCATTCAAATGACGCAAGCAACATGAATTTTGATTGAAAAATACGGTCAGGAGAGTAAAAAATGTGAAAATCAGTTTTTGTGTAAAAATGTACTGAAAACCCGACTCACGTTCACTTGAATGCACATATCTCTGGAACGGCTACACCGATATGGCTCAAATTCAATAGGAAACATCCGGTAATAATACTGAACAAATTTGCTTTTGTCACTTTGGGATTTGAGACTCGGTTCGAGAGTTATCGTGTTAACGTACATACACAGACGACGACGACGACGACGACGACGACGCCATTTTGCACCGGAGGTACCAGAACCGAGTATCCAAATAAAAAAAGTGAAAATCAAGATTTGTTCCCATGGTGAACTGAGACTCTGGTCAAAATTTGAGCCCGATCGGAGTTCATATACTCAAGTTATGTGGAGTTGAATTTTTGAGGCAAAACCAATACTTTTCCTAAGCACATTTCATGTGCGGAAAAGTAAAATGGCAAATCAAGATTTGTTCCCACGGTGAACTGAGACTCTGGTCAAAATTTGAGCCCGATCGGAGTTCATTTACTCAAGCAATGTGGAGTTGAATTTTTGAGGCAAAACAAATACTTTTCATGAGCACATTTCATGTGCGGAAAAGTAACAACATATAAAATGATAATTTCGATCGAAATGCTCTAAGCCATTAAGTGAAATCAATTTGACATTGCTCAAGATAACCGTAGTGAAACAATTTTTATCAAGGGAAATTCCAATTTGGAAAATCTATTTCCTGTAAGAAAAGCTATGAAAGATACGTATCGCCTTCTAGAGGCAGTCGAAACATTTGGAAGTAGCCCCGCAATAAGCGAGTGCTCATTTTCAGCATTACCAAGAGACACGGTGCGTCGATTGGCAATGTAATCTCACGTTCTTGGCCTTTGAAAAAAATATTCTGAAAATATTGATGAAAATTCTCTTATCCAAAGGTTTACTGCAAAAAATCGACGAATTCAATTTCTTTAAAATTTGATGAAATAAAATTATTTTGTTTGTCTATATTTATACACATCATTACTATACTCTTAAATCAAGAAACCAAATGACGTTATATGATCGCGAAACATAACAAATGTTTGATTTTCTTGAAAAATTTACTCATTGATATGACAAATATTGGCTATAACTCATTTAAATGCCATTTGAAATAAGGTTGTTATAATTTTTGGTGGCAACACCAGAATTTCTTAGCGCACCCCCAGAGATTTTGCCTTAACTACGGCTCTGATTGGGATGGGTATAAAAGTGTCCATATTTTTGATACAGCTAAATAAAAGGCTTGAGGCCAGCTATCCTCAAAAAATAAATTTGTATACGTGTTTTCTAGATAGTCGCGTTTAGAGATTCAAAAGTAAATATATAACATATCACATAAAGCACACTGTAGGAAAGAAGATATAATGTGAATATTCTTCAACATACCGAGTTTTGCTGAGCCCACGCATAGTTATGATGAACCAATGGGGAATTCGGGATATTAATTGCCCCCGCTGTAACTGGTAGTGGCGGCTTGACCGAAGGTTGTGACATCGTCAACAACCCTTGCCTAAAATATATGAAAAATAATTGTTTACACATTAAAATACTTTCAACAATTTATTTGATAATTTTTTAAAAATACGATCTACAATCAAATGATCTTTAAATTTTACTTCTCTGCATATGCAATTTTGAAGGACATACGGGTCGGGGAGGAAAATTACGAATATGCATTCTAACGTAGTCATTCTGAACAACTTCGCCATACAACATTTTTGGATCCGACCAACTTTGGGCAAAGTGGGGGCTCGCCCCCCTCAACCCCTCCGAAGGGGGAATTAGTTTTTTGTCAATCTTAATATTTTCTCATATCCTAACGGTCTGTGATAACACTGTGCAACATTTTTCGAGTGATGTTCTCGGGGGTGAACCGAACCAATATAAAATGATAGTACTATTATATAGTAGTAAAACCCCAAAGGGATTTTTCGAAATTGGCTCGAATAAAATTTTGTCATTATCACTCACATTTTCGCTTTCAGTACGATTTTTCAAAAAAAGTACCTATCTTTGGAGGCCTTTATGTCGTGAACGGCTTGGAATTTTCCTTCACAATTTGAAGCAAAGTTGTAGCCCTGAATATACTGAACAACTTTGCTGAACACTATGATACCAAAAAGTCAAATCAAATACCACAAATATGGCAAAATGTTCAAAAAATGCCACTTTTTTACCCCTTTGTTCACACACAACAATATTTCATAAACGGTAGGAGATTCGATTTTACTATCCAGAGGAAAGTTATAGATCGTGCGAAAAATTCCCAATTATTTGTAATCGTATAATTTGTAGATGCATATATTCGACATCATAAGTGAAAATAATCTAAAATAAATTGAATTACATTCGTAATCCCGACTTTTCCGCATTGATTTTTCTCTTGAACAATTTCATTCATCGAACAGTCAGGAGAGAAAGTATTGGTTCTGCCATGAATATGGGCAAAATGTTCAAAACACAAAACATTCTTTGACACAATAAAACAAATTGGCCATCTTCACTTTGCGATTTGAGACTCCTTTCTTGAGATATATTCATATCAAACTTCCATTTTCTAAGAATTTCGTTCATTTTCACACGTATTCATATTCCATGATTTTTCGGCATGAAGATATATTTTGAGCATTGTTCGGATATGTAGAATGAATCAAGAGGACTTCAATATCTTTCAAACGACGCAAACTGCATGAATTTTCATTGAAAAATGCGGCCAGGAGAGTCAAAAATGCGAAAATCAGATTTTGTGTAAAAATGTACTGAAAACCCGACTCACGTGCACTTGAATGCACATATCTCTGGAACGGCTATACCAATATGGCTCAAATTAAATAGGAAACCTCCGGTGACAATACTGTGCAATTTAAGAATCCATTTGTGAGTCATTTTCATTTTTTACAGTTCAATTTTCTGAGAATTTTCTAAAAATTTCGTATATTTTCAAACATGTTCACATTTCATGATTTTTCAGCGTGAAGAAACATTTTATGCACTTTTTGAATACGTAAAACGTCAAGCGCGCTTGAATACCATTCAAATGACGCAAGCAGCATGAATTTTCGTTGAAAAATACGGTCAGGAGAGTCAAAAATGTGAAAATCAGTTTTTGTGTAAAAATGTACTGAAAACCCGACTCACGTGCACTTGAATGCACATATCTCTGGAACGGCTACACCGATATGGCTCAAATTCAATAGGAAACATCCGGTAATAATTCTGAACAAATTTGCTTTTGACACTTTGGGATTTGAGACTCCGTTCGAGAGTTATCGTGCTAACGTACAGACTACGACGACGACGACGACGACGACGACGCCATTTTGCACCGGAGCTACCAGAACCGAGTATCCAAATAAAAAAAGTGAAAATCAAGTTTTGTTCCCATGGTGAACTGAGACTCTGGTCAAAATTTGAGCCCGATCGGAGTTCATTTACTCAAGTAATGTGGAGTTGAATTTTTGAGGCAAAACCAATACTTTTCCTAAGCACATTTCATGTGCGGAAAAGTAATAAATGGGTATTTTCTTCACTTTTCATACAAAATAACCTGCAAAATGATAAATTTACTACTACAATGGCGAGTTAGGAAGCTTGTTTGGAACTGGTGCGTTTTTCAACTAAAAAACGGACATGTATCGTTCCAAATCGCTTGACAATCGATTCCTTGGCAAAAATTGGACAGATAAGGTCAATCGCAAGTCTTTCTAGCTTGGCTTAGCAACTCTTGCTGTGGGCTATATGACCATTCGCGCATATTCGAGAGAAACACTTCTTTGGGCGCCTATACTACCGAAATATTCATCGTAGAACTATCATATGCACATCAAATCGGATTAATTTGAACCAAATCAACAGGAAATGTCATCGAAAGATGTAAAATGTGCTTTTTTCTGCACTTTGAGCGAAAAAACGGGATTTTTGCCTCAGAACGCCGATTTTCGAGATTTTCCGCACTAGAGGTACACCAAAAAGTGTACCAATTACTCCTTAACTCTGCATAACTCATAAGTCAAATACAAAAGTAACTCTGAGGAAGTTTGAAGATAATCGGACTTAAATTTCATACAAAAGAGTGCTCAAATATTGAAAAATGTGTTTTGTTTGCCATTTTTTGGCCTTTCTTTTAAATTTTTGGTCATATTTTGAGTGAAAATCCATCATTTTTTTGATTACGATGTCTGAATCAAAGGTATAACACTATATTTGAGACCTTAAATCAAAATACACCAAAGATATCCACATAAACCAAGCTCAAATGGCTTTAAAACTGACTAAAAATGTGAATTTTGGCAAAAATTAGCAATTTCTGGGGTCAAGTACCTTTGGGGCCATCAAACGTGCTCCGATCAGTCTGAAAATTTACAGGTGTCATTTTTATACCTAACCTCCATAGAAAATGCATCGTGCCGATTGAAATTCGACAAGAGTGGAATGCCTACCACTCTAATAAACATGCTGTGACACAATCAAATAAATTGGCCATCTTCACTTTGCGTTCTGAGAGTCCTTTCTTGAGAAATATAGATACGTCTTGTGTATTGTTCGGCTATGTAAAACATCAAGAGGACTTCAATATCTTTCAAAAGATGCAAACTGCATGCATTTCATTGACAAATAAATCGGCTTACACGCGTAATTCTTTTTTTTCCGCAAAACTGGATTTTGTCTTGTTTGGAGGACATTTTCAAGAAAAATCACCGAGAAAAAACGAGGACTTTGCATAAAAATCGTAATTGATAGAAAAATCTAGTTGACATATACCGTAATGGCATGGAGACCTAGATGAAACATTTGAAAAACTTTGGTCTAAAAAGTATATTTCACTAGCGCCACGTACAATTTGATTTCATTCGTTTTATGAGCAGGATATTTCAGTTCGCCTTTCCTTTTATACCTCGTTTAGAGGTTTTTACTTAAGTGAATCTGTGAATTTAAAAAGCCCAACTTTTCGCACAATTCGCCGAAGGTTCAACTCGTCGTGTTGATTATCATTCAATTAACTTCTTTGGAAATGAGGAAGCTATCACTAGTTTTTCATAATTCGGCGACGGCATTCTCCCTACCATGCAGCTTTTGAATCAAATATGTTTCAAAACAAATTTACAACGCATATGCAAGTATCTACATGTGATGTGGCGCGGATTTTAACATTAGAATCATGGTATGGGCACTGAGTGCCCGAGACAAATCTCATGTGAAAATCAAACACATTTGCTCCACCAGAATGTAATCAAATTCTGGTTGATCTGTATAAATACGGTTAGCAGCTATCCGAAACCAATACAAAACATTTATTTTTTCTATGGAAAAAAATAAGCAATAAAAAACGAACAACGTCTCCGCTCGTGTTATGGGCACTGAGTTTATTTTCGATTTTGTTTGTGGTTGCGGAAAAGAAACCGCATGAAGTGGGGTTATAGTGAAAAATTAAAAATATCTAATAAATGGGCTTACATGCGTAAGGCTTACTTTTCCGCACTTTTAACCACTAAAGGGATTTGTAAAATTAGTTTTAATGCGAAGGTAAACAGTGAAATTACAAGAAAACGTCATCAAATCGGCCTCAAATTCTGTTTAGACCCTTTTTTCTACAAAATAAGCAGTTTATAAGGGTTCGGAGCAGTTAGTCAAAAAAGCAGTTTCTGAATCGAATCTATTGTATGACCTATTCCATATATGGAATGATTGTATTTATGAATCTCAGAACCATACATGCGCACGGTCGGATATTCTAGGGGAGGGTAAAATGAATTTTCAATGATGTAGGTAGGGGGGGGGGTCAATTTTTTAAATTTAGTTTGGGGGGGGGGGGTCAAATGATGGGTAAATTTTGTTTGATCACTTATGGGGTAAAAGTTTCTTTCTTGCTAGAAATTCCATGTGAAGATCTCAATAAAGTGAACATCGAACAGAAACAAAGCACATTTCATTATCTTCCTCTGTAGTGCGACACTTACATCTTCATTCTCTTAACAGTTCAATATAAAGAAATTTATTAAAATTGAATTTTAATAAGCTCGATAATTTTGAGAATATTCACCTGGGGGTAAATCTGAAAAAAACATTTCTCAGATGGGGGTCAAACCGGTAAATTTTCGAAATATTTACCGGGGGGTAAATCTGAGAAAATGTTGCTTAGGGGAGGGTCAATCCGGTAAACCCCCCCCCAGTGCGCACGTATGCTCAGAACCAATATAGTTTGTCTCAGAAAAGTGAAATGGGTCCACGGAAGACATTTTCTAGGCTTATTTGTGGCACTTTCCATACAAAAATGTAATTTTCAAGCAAAAAGCCACATTCACTTGAGATGAAGGTGCGCCGCAACGACTACTTCGATATTGCTCAAAATTGGATGGAATCTTGGTGCTATGAAGTCCAAACCATTTGAAATAGTGGTCCACGAGTCATAGATTGAATTTGAGCGCAAATTGATTATCAATTTTGCGTATGGCGTACACCGTACTAATTTTATGAATTTCGTCTATTTTGGCTGTAAATTTGAGATTAGTGGATTAGATCGGGGAGCTAGAAAGCTCTACACGTACGCTGTATAGTGTTTTGCGGTGAACCCGATTTGTACAGTTCGGAAGCCTGTACCAAGAATTGTAGTTAAAAGATGCGTGAGAGATGTTGAAAATCGGTTGCACATCTTTTAAAGAACGCCACCAGTTTGTGGACCGGTTTCTTGCACACTTCCCCCGGTGTAAGTGAGGGTTGTGCGAAGAATTGCTTTCTGATGACTGTTTAGTCATGTTTGTAAATTTGAGAAATTTCACATCAAATATGGAATGATTGTATTTAGGAATCTCAGAACCAATATAGTTTGGCCCAGGCATAGCATGGAGATAATGACAGCTGGGCAACGCAAGCAACACATAACTTTATCAATTGTGCTAAAATTGGCACATTTTTGTACCAAAAGTGGTACAAAATCAGCGGATGTCAGCTGAAACTACGGCGCTGTGATCGGTGTTACAGGTCATATTCATGCTTTGGTCCCAGGGAAGTCATATAGGCTCGCAGAAAACATTAGGTAGGCTTATTTGTGGTAATTTCGTTCAAAAATGGCATTTTAAGGGCAATAAACGTATATTCACTTGAGAGCATGGCGCACCAAAACGGCTATACCAATATTGCTCAAAATTTAATGGGATCTAAGTCTAATAATTTGCAAATAATGGTGAAATTTTGAAATCGATAGGTGGAGACATTTTTGAGCTATCGTGGTAACAAAAAACGTGACACCGTACGACGGACAACGTGCCACAGCCCCACATCAACATGAGCTTAAAACGGTTCCACCGCATTTTTGTGGGTTCCAAACTTATAGAAAACTCATTTTTGGGGTTTCCAAAATTTGGGCCAATCGCAATACTTTTACGCATCACGTGGTGTGCGGAAAAGTAAAAACTTGTTTCTATCCGTTTTGGACCCTCTAGAATACGAATCAAGCAAAACAAAAAATCTGGGGAGATAATAGTCCGTTGATAAAAAAAACACCTCGCTCGTACTGGCGCAAGTACGCTAACTAGAGTTAGTCCACATTCATGGCATGGACAAATTGTAGAATTATTTGAGGACTGTGGAACGAAAATATTTATTTCACAAGCGCCACTTGAAATTTTATATCAGTCATTTTATGGGAAGGATCTTAGAGTGCGCCACTCTGTTAATGCCTCGTTCAGAGGTTTTTTCATCTTATTATATAAACTATTACCATTAGAAATTAATTAAAACTAACACGGTGCGGAAGATTTCGAATCGCAAACGTAATTCAATTTATTTCTGTAGTATTTCTGAGACTAGATATTAGCATACAATTTTGTGAATGCGTGTAGTTAAGCGATACAAACGCCTCTGGTACAATTGGATTCAATATTGACAGGTCATTTGAATTTTCATATTTAATAATTACATTCGTAATCCTGACTTTTCCGCATTGATATGAAATTTGGTTTTTCTGTTTTTCAGAAATGTGGACAAGTCAAGAGAGAGAGTATTGGTTTTGCCATGAAAACGCAGAAAATGTTATTTTTCGTACAATGTTCTGTATTTGGGCACGGTATGTGCTTATTAGTGCACGTCGCCATGAAATTGCTTCTGCAATTAGACTAGTTTTCCGGCGACAAAATAAAACAAATTGGCTACTTCACTTTACGATTTGAGACTCCTTTTATGAGATATATTTATATCAAACTTCGATTTTCTAAGAATTTCGTACATTTTCACATTCCATGATTTTCCAGTATGAAGAAACATTTGATGCACTTTTTGAATATGTAAAACGTCAAGCGAGCTTGAATACCATTCAAATGACGCAAGGAACATGAATTTTCATTGAAAAATACGACCAGGAGAGTCAAAAATGTGAAAATCAGTTTTTGTGTAAAAATGTACTGAAAACCCGACTCACGTGCACTTGAATGCACATATCTCTGGAACGACTAGACCGATATGGCTCAAATTCAATAGGAAACATCCAGTAATAATTCTGAACAAATTTGCTTTTGTCATTTTGGGATTTGAGACTCCGTTCGAAAGTTATCGTGCTGACGTACAGACTTCAACGATGACGACGACAACGACGCCATTTTGCACCAGAGCTACCAGAACCGAGTATCTAAATAAAACAAAGTGGAAATCAAGATTTGTTCCCATGGTGAACTGAGACTCCGGTCAAAATTTGAGCCCGATCGGAGTTCATTTACTCAAGCAATGTGGAGTTGAATTTTTGAGGCAAAACCAATGAATAAAACATCATTAATGATAGTCAACACGGATTTATAGAAGGAAGATCAACCATTACGATTCTAGTTGAATTTGCATCATCCACATTGAACAACTTGTCGATGAATACTCAAACTGATGCAATCTATATTGATCTAGCAAAGGCTTTTGATTCCGTAAATACTGATCTACTGATCCACAAACTTAATGTCATGGGTCTGAACCACGATATTCTAAGATGGATTAAATCATATCTTGATGGTAGGAAACAAATAGTCAAAATACGAAATCAATCCCAATTGACGTTACTTCTGGTACAGGTCAAGGATACCCAATCGGTGCAACATTGTTTTTATTATTCATCATTGAATTACCATATTATGTTGAAGATTCTACATTACTTTCATTTGCAGATGTTGCTAGACTATCCAAACATATTGAGTCGGAAAAAGATTGCTTGAAATTGCAAAATGGCTTGGACAACATTTGTGGCTTTTTCAGTCGTAATGATCTTAAATTGAATGTAGAAGTACAAAATGATGAGGTTCGATGTCAAATGACACATTGAATACATCATAGCAAGGGCCAAATCAAGACTAGCTTTTTTACACCTTTGTAATACCATTAATTGGATACTGATCGCAAGTTTGGAACCCATACATGAAAGGACAGACCAAAAAAGTAAAACAATTATCTGAAAGCTGTTTTTGAGTTTTCTATCAAATAATAATCGAAATTCAAATAAAAATCTTATTTTGAAAAAAAAACGTCCTCGAATGCCATTAAATTCATCAGGCCACCTTAGGTGAGATCAATTACTCATATTCTTTTTGATCAGCTGCAAAAATATGCGAATTATTTAGATGATTGTAGCAAAATCATGAAAAATGCCTGCATTGCTACAGACTTATTTTAAATCAAGTCAAATCATGGTGAGAATCGATGTTCTCTTACATGGACTGGTATCAATATTAGACAAGGGAAGAGCCAAGGTTAATACATTTTTTCACTTACCTCATGGTACCGACCAGCTGTTTTTGATATTCAGGGTCTTCAAATGGTGGCTGAAATGAGATTTTAGAGATCAAAGATAATTATTCACTCATATCTACATGCTTATATATGTCTTTACTCGACTCATATCACGATGAGAGAGTGTTGGTGGTGAAGGTGGAAATGAAGGTTTTAAAGTAGGCTCGTCAGTTTCAATCTCTGCTTCAACTTCTGTGTAGTAAAAAGCTTCATCAGGAACTGTATCATCGCTCAAATTATCATCGAAATCATCGTCTTCATTAAAACTTTTTTCGATGTCTATGATCCGAGTTTTTTGGGTGCTGTGTTAAAAAAAACATTTTTGTATTAAACCTCTGTAAACAAAATCTATGAAAATAAATACATGTAAGAAGCTTTAGAAAAAAGCTCATTTTGAACCGTCTCCACTTATTGCTGCCAATTATTCGAAATGTGTTTCGAATAATAAAAACAGTAGTATAAGTCGTGCATATATACGATTTTCGTATTAATGACACTGAGTATATAAAAATGGAGAACTGACTTGGAGAGATGAACTCTTGGCATTTAGTTTGTCTTTTGTAGTTTTTTTATTTGTGACAGTGCTAAAATCGCTTATTAAGTATTTTTTGTCTTAAAATTGTGTAAAATATTTACTATTATATTGTATTGTACAGAGAATAGATTCAGAATTTTTCAAATCTCAAGTATCATACATTTGTACAACTCAAACGAAATGGAAGCTGTATGGAAATCTGTTCGCATGTATACGGTCGAAAAAAATGGGAAACTTTCCGATAAATTTAATCGAAATATTGATTTGAGATGTGAATACGATCCACAAGGAATAAAGTTAAAAGTATTTATAGGTATGTGGAATATTATTAATTATATTGTCTCTGTTTCCCAGTCTGTATTTGCGGATCAATCTATTAATACAACTACAACAAACAATTCTAAATCACCGTATGAATACAAATTGATCATTTCAATTTTTTTCTCAGATGAAAATACAAAAGATCCATGCGTTGAATATCTAGTAACAAATGAAACGTATTCAGCTTCATTTGGAGACTCCAGCCACATTATCAACTTTGAAATTGAAACAATTTGTGTGAAATTTGAATCGCATACAGGTATACCAATAATCCGTAATATTTGTGTTCCTTAAATTGTTTCATTCGTTAATTTATTTCGCCCAAAGACTCTCAACAATTTCGAAAATGTGTGGGAAAAATAAGACATCCACAGTCAGTTTTTTCACAGCGAACGGAAGAGTCTTCCGCGTCACAATATTTTCAATTCTATGGATATTTAAGTCAGCAACAAAATATGATGCAAGACTATGTACGTACCAGCACGTACCAGAAAGCAATTTTAGGGAATTCTGGGGATTTCAACGGAAAGGTTATTCTCGATGTGGGAGCCGGATCAGGCATTTTATCATTTTTTGCTGCCCAAGCCGGTGCTGATAAAGTCTTCGCGATTGAAGCAAGTAATATGGCCAACTTTGCACAACAATTGGTACTTGCGAATCAAGTGGACGATAGAATTGTTGTAATACCGGGTAAAATTGAAGAAGTTGAATTACCACAAATGGTTGATGTTATAATATCGGAACCAATGGGATATATGTTATATAATGAACGAATGTTAGAAACCTATCTTCATTCCCGAAAATGGCTGAAGCCGGGTGGTAAAATGTTCCCAAGCGAAGGGGATTTACATATTGCTCCATTCTCCGATGAAGCACTTTATATGGAACAATATAATAAAGCGAACTTTTGGTAAATGGTTCTCGTTAATTTTTTACTGAATAATAGTATTATAGAATTAAAAATATTCACAATTTTTTTAGGTATCAAAAGTCTTTTCATGGTGTTAATTTGACATCGTTACATGAGGAAGCCATGCAAGAATACTTTCGACAACCAATTGTAGATACATTTGATATTCGCATTTGCATGAGCAAATCAATAAAACATTCGGTTGACTTTTTAACAGCCTGCGAATCTGACCTCCATTTAATCGGTAAATAGAATCAGATTTGCCTAATGTGTCAAAAATTGACAAATATCATATATTCCAGATATTCCATTGAAGTTTCAAGCCCTTCAAACCGGCATATGCCATGGACTAGCTTTTTGGTTTGATGTTGCCTTCAATGGTTCAACACAGCAAATTTGGTTATCCACTTCACCAATTTCACCGTTGACCCACTGGTATCAAGTGCGCTGCTTGCTTCAAAATCCAATTTACGTAAGGCAAGGTCAAACTATTACTGGGCAAGCACTTTTAGTAGCGAATAAAAGACAAAGCTACGATGTTACAATAAGTCTGCGCATTGAAGGAACAAACACCGCATCATCGAATATTTTAGATTTAAAAAACCCATATTTTCGTTATACTGGAGCTCCTACACAGCCACCACATGGAACTACAACTCAATCACCATCTGAAGTTTATTGGTCACACTTGGAAACTCAACAAGGATCTCGAAACGGCACTCAAATGTACAATTATTGAACTATGCTGATCAATACTGAATTATTCATATAAGATTACATTTAAAAAAAATGAACATTGTAATACTTATAAATTTCGATACAGTGTTATATGCTACCATATCTTGAAATTAAATGGTTCTAGCTCTATGTAAGATCAAACCAATCATGTTTTCAACAATATTGACTCTATTTTTTCTTTAAGTATTATTTTATTATTGATCATTTGCGGTAGTCAGTGACTATACTGGGGCTATTACGAGACAAGCGGTACAGCGAGATTTGCAAACACATTCACACGCACACGCACATAACGAGAGCTGTGGGAGAGCACAATACACAGTCATGTGTCCAATTGCGCTTATTTCATAAGAATTATATATAGCTCTAACTATAGTTAAGTCACAATATGGACATACACATTTCAATTGTTCTCTACACTCACAGAAAAATGTTTAAGATATTTTAAACTAGAATTTAAAAACACTCAATTTGAAATTTGAATATTTGCATGACACTTTGAAGCAAAACAATAAGTGGAGTGAAGAGTTGCCAATATAATTTACGCGTGCATCCAGACTTGACAGTTGAAATCAGTGCGCAAATTTGTATACAACTGAGTGCAGAGAAGATGTCTATAAAACACCACTGCATTTGCCAAACTGTGCAAAGTGCGACAGAACTATTAGGAAGAAAGAGAGGGTAAGCGTGTCGTTATGGTTCTCTTGCTCTGCAAACAGCCGTTATTTATATATTAGGGTGATAGGGAATTCCATCGATTTCGAATTTTGTCTCGCCCGATGCGGTTTTGATGGAGGTTAGATATAAAAATGATGCTCCGAAAATTTTACTTCAATCGGAACACGGGAAATGGCGCCGCATCGGCCATATAGCTCTATGAGTCCGTTCCATGTGAAATTTGGGCAAAATTCGCCAATCACACGCTATTAGGGTCAACTAAAATGATCAAATCGTTATCAAAATCGCTGTAAAGTATTTTTATATCGTAGATACCGGACTCTCATTGTCCTATTTAGACACCTCAAGCGGAGCAAAACTAGAAAAGTGGCTTGAAAACGAGCATTTTTGTAAAAAAATCACAGTTTTGGACGAATAACATTCAAAATATGGATATTTCATCATATGAATCAGTTATTTTCGGATTCTCTGGTTCAAAGTAGGCCGGTTTGATGTGCGTATGACCTTTCTACGACGAATAGTGTGGCTGCAACATGCGTTCAAAGATTATGTGTTTCGCGTACTTGTACGTCTGGATGAGTCCTATTTTGAATATCACTATTATGAGCAGGTAGATGCTTTTCAAATGTGCCCGAATTGACTTCACCCGACTGATTTTTCCCCAGGAATCGATATCTGGACGATTTTGAATGATAAATGTCCATTTTGAGGTCGTAAATCGCAATAGCTCCAGATAAGACTAAAAACTCGCGTTTGTGCCCTTGTATGCAGAGTTGTTGAGTAAAAATTTTATGAATCAACCAATATATTGCATTCAAATCTCTCAAAAACTCTTTATATGTGATCACAAATGAATATAAGCATCTTTGACCTAGCATGAGTAAAAAAATTTCGATTCTCTCGTCTTTGCATCATAAGAACTCTAAATTCTTTGGCAAAAACGCGAGTTTTTAGTCTTATCTGGAGCTATTGCGATTTACGACCTCAAAATGGACATTTATCATTCAAAATCGTCCAGATATCGATTCCTGGGGAAAAATCAGTCGGGTGAAGTCAATTCGGGCACATTTGAAAAGCATCTACCTGCTCATAATAGTGATATTCAAAATAGGACTCATCCAGACGTACAAGTACGCGAAACACATAATCTTTGAACGCATGTTGCAGCCACACTATTCGTCGTAGAAAGGTCATACGCACATCAAACCGGCCTACTTTGAACCAGAGAATCCGAAAATAACTGATTCATATGATGAAATATCCATATTTTGAATGTTATTCGTCCAAAACTGTGATTTTTTTACAAAAATGCTCGTTTTCAAGCCACTTTTCTAGTTTTGCTCCGCTTGAGGTGTCTAAATAGGACAATGAGAGTCCGGCAAGTCCTCCAAGGTCTATATCTACGATATAAAAATACTTTACAGCGATTTTGATAACGATTTGATCATTTTAGTTGACCCTAATAGCGTGTGATTGGTGAATTTTGCCCAAATTTCACATGGAACGGACTCATAGAGCTATATGGCCGATGCGGCGCCATTTCCCGTGTTCCGATTGAAGTAAAATTTTCGGAGCATCATTTTTACATCTAACCTCCATCAAAACCGCATCGGGCGAGACAAAATTCGAAATCAATGGAATTCCCTATCACCCTATTATATATGGCACAGCCTTGCTTTGCTAGTCATTTTGATTTTGAAGTGTTCCAATGTATTGGTAATGTCAACTTTTCGTGCGACTTATAGCTGTTCTTCAATGTGGTGTCACTATATTGGTTTCAGACCGAAACTATACTGGGATCGATACAAATAAGAACGACGTTGTTTTTTGAAGAAAAAACACTTTTTCAGGAATATGTGAAAAATGGTTTAAATTCAGTGTTTTTAAACATTAGTTTAAAATATCTAATAATAACATTTAATCTAATAATATTTTTCTGTAAGTTGATAGGAGAGTCAAAAATATGAAAATCAGTTTTTGTGTAAAAATGTACTGAAAACCCCACTCATTTGCACGTCGCTCCGGAACGGCTAGACCAATATGGCTCAAATTAAATAGGAAAGATCCGGTGATACCCGAGTTCGCTCGAAAATACATTGATGCACTCGAAAATACATTGTATATGACGTACCTTCTCTCGATATCTGTGATGTGTGATATTATTTTCAGGGGGGCAGTTCAAACCCGTCAAAAATGGCCGAATTCAGAAAACTCTGAAAAATCGAAAATCGATTTATCAAAATCTGTTTTTCGTCATTTTTACCCGTACCCATTACCGTAAATTCTGTAAAATTACATTTTGGTAGTACATCTCAATACCTATCCAACGAGGGTTTAACCATCAAAATAGGAAGTTGGAATTTCAATCATCATGTTTCCCAAAAATTCAGTTTTTGCTATATGTGTGTCAGAGTTGACAGGTTGACACTATCAAATGATGCCAGTAATGTTTCGTGGTAGACCGTGGTAGACCTCGATGGACCATGATCGACCATGATGGCAATATTTTTCGAACATATAATTTTCGAACAATTAATTTTCGAAGATGGAATTTTAACTTTTGGCTCATTTTGTCATATCTTCGCCGTATTTACTTCAAACGTACTCAAAATTTACACTTCGGTCGATGGAGTTGAACAGAATTTGATGATATATCTCAAAAAGTTGTTATTTTCTCAGTAACTACGAAGAGTACAATTTTATTTTCCCAGAGGACCAATTTTTGCATATATTCTTCGTGGGAGAATATTCTACTCCTTTTTTCCCCCATGGAGGAATATTTTTGAAATGTCAATATATTTTGACTGATGTCAAACCGATTCAGCAACAGTGTTTATAATGTGCATTATTCTCCCAAGAGGAGTAAATTCTCCCGATATTCCTCCAAGGAGAAAAAATGCAGAAATTAGCCCTCTGGGAGAATAAAATAATACCCTTTGTATTTACTGAGTTCAAGTGTTATTTTTTAGTGTTTTCTACAAATTTACCCTACAAAACTACTGATATAGGATGAAAAACCTCTGAACGAGGCATAAACAGAGTGGCGCATTAATAGATCTTGCCCACAAAATACACTGATATCAAATTTTACGTGGCGCCTGTGAAATATATATAGTCGTTCCACAGTCCTCAAATCATTCAATTATTTGTCCATGCCATATTACAATGAACTTGAGTGCGCCAGTGCGAGCGAGGCGTTATCCTATCAATTCGATCAAAGTTAGGCTACGATTCACACAGTCACGGTGAGTCAGCAATCCAAAATGCGGTTGTAAATCATTTGTATTCCAGTTTTGATTATAGCCAGTGTTATTCAAAGATAATGAAAAAGAAAACGTTCGGGACGTTTCTCCAGTTCACATTATCGGATTTTCTTTGTTGTGTATTAGCGGAGTTAAGGAATTTTGAAAAAAATCGACATCCTGACACTCTCCCCCTGCTTAATTTCTTATAAGTAAAGAAATTCGGCCGTTCTCGACGTTTTTGAACTCATTCCCTAAAAATAATGTTATACATCACAATGATCGAATCGTTGGGTATAATGAATTTGCTACTGCAATATGGCTAATTTTCAACACAACACGTTCTGCAACACAATAAAACTCTGCACTTTTCGATTTGGGACTCCTTTCATGAGATATATTCGATAAGATGTAAAACCTCTGAACGAGGTATAAACAGAGTGGCGCACTAATAGATCCTGCCCACAAAATGACTGATATAAAATTTAAAGTGGCGCTTGTGAAATATATATAGTCGTTCCACAGTCCTCAAATAATTCAACAATTTGTCCATGCCATATTACAATGAATGTGAACTAGAGTGCGCCAGTGTTCTACATCTTCGAATAATTCGATCTTCGAAAATTCCATGTTCGAAATTTCCGGTGTTCGAAAATTCTATCTTTGAAAATTGCCATCATGGTCGATCATGATCCATCGAGGTTTGCCACGGTCGCCAAAACATTACTGGCATGATTTGATAGTGTCAACCTGTCAACTCTGACACACATATAGCCAAAACTGAATTTCTGTGAAAAATGATGAGTGTTCTTCCAACTTCCACAACTTTTGAACGGGTCGACCGATTTTGATGGTTGAGCACTCGTTGGAAAGGTATTGAGGAGTACTATCGATTGGTCCCTCAACGACAGTGGTCAAGATTACCCCCTAGGAGGTATGCTATATAATCTGAAAAAAACACCCCCATACGTCCCCCAAGCAAAATTTTTTTTGGTTCCACAAAAATTCATTTTGACGACGGTTTTCGTCTAGTTTGGTCCTATTTCACGAATTACATCGGTCGGCAACACATAGTCCAAAAATTCGCGTATATATAGTGTTGCACTCAAAAGTATATTTTTTGGTGCGCCACTGGGAGAACTGCCGTTCTCCGTGATTCATAATTCAATTTTCTAAGAATTTCGTACATTTTCACTAGTTTCCACATTCCATGATTTTTCAGCATAAAGATACATTTTGTGCATTATTTGAATAATTAGAACATCAAGAGGACTTGAATATCTTTCAAACGACGCAATTTGCATGAATTTCCATTGAAAAATGCGGCCAGGAGAGTCAAAAATGCGAAAATCAGTTTTTGTCTAAAAATGTACTGAAAACCCGACTCACGTGCACTTGAATGCACATATCTCTGGAACGGCTACACCGATATGGCTCAAATTCAATAGGAAACATCCGGTGATAATTCTGAACAAATTTTATTTTTTCACTTTGGGATTTGAGACTCCGTTCGAGAGTTATCGTGCTAACGTACAGACTACGACGACGACAACGACGCCATTTTGCACCGGAGCTACCAGATCCGATTATCTAAATCAAAAAAGTGCTAAGAAATATTTGTTCCCATGGTGAACTGAAGATCTGGTCAAAATTAAAGCCCGATCGGTAATCAGAATTAAGGGTCAGACCAGAAGAATAGAATCAATCCAGAAACAATTTTTACTTTATGCTCTTCGAAAATTAAAATGGCCAAATAGATTCCACCTGCCAAAGTATGAAGATAGGCTGATGCTGCTTCAGTTGATAACTTTGGAAGAACGTAGAATGGTGGCTCAAGTAGTTTTTATTCACAAATTGATCATTGGTGAAATATCATCTAGTCATTTACTGGAATATTATTATCTAGTATTTCGTTTACCACATTACCAAACTCGTAGCAGCAATCTATTAATAGTGCCACTGGAAAAGTGTAATTATAGAAAATATCAGCCAATGAATTTTATGCTTGATACATTCAATGAATTTTCTGATAAAAAGATTCCCAATTGTGATATATATATAGTTGATTTCAATGTGAGCTAAGATACTATGAAAAAGAGAATAATTGAATATTTTAAATTTTCAAGAAAATAAATGTAATAATCAATTTTGAAATCGGTTAATCGCAGCGTTTTGCTCCGTAACCGTTAGGGTTGGCAAATAGGTTAACTGATCGGTGCTTCAAACATTGGTTATAAGTGAATTTGTACATATTTTATACAAATTTTTTTATAAATTTATAAATTGAATTACATTCGTAATCCTGACTTTTCCGCATTGATATGCAATTTTATTCTTCTCTTGAACCATTTAATTCGTTGACTAGTCGAGAGAGAAAGTATTGGTTTTGCCATGAAAATGGAGAAAATGTTATTTTTCGTACAATGTACTGTATTTGGGCACGGTATATGCAGTTAAGTTCACGTCACCATGAAATTACCACTGCAATATGGCTAATTTTCAACACAAAACATCCTGCGACACAATAAAACAAATTGGGCATCGGTATTTTGCGATTTGCGGCTCCTTCCTTGAGAATTTTGTACATTTTCACACGTATTCATATTCAATGATTTTCCGGCATGAAGATAGATTTTGTGCATTGTTTGAATATGTAAAACGTCAAGTGGACTTGAATACCTTTCAAATGATGCAAGCAGCATATCATTGGAAAAATGGAGGGTCAAAAATGTGAAAATCAGTTTTTGTGTAAAAATGTACTGAAAACCCGACCCACGTGCACTTGAATGCACATATCTCTGGAACGGCTATACCAATATGGCTCAAATTCAATAGGAAACATCCGGTGATAATTCTGAACAAAGTTGCTATTGTCACTTTGGGATTTGAGACTCCTATATATATAATATAGCGTGCTCATCCCTAGCGAGTAGGGTATAAAAGTTGAATTTCGACCTTCGATGACCCCAGATATGGAGGTTTGGAAAAGTGACCAAAATTTCATTGACGAAAAAATATTTGTATGAGAATTCACTCGCAAAATTCATCGAAAAAAAAAATTGGTATGGGATTATTGAGAGTTCGTATGTTTTTTTCGTCAAAAAACTGTTCAGCAGGCTTCACTTAATACAAATCGAAATCGGTTGTGAAAAATTATGACATTTTTAAAATATAGACAAAACCAAATTTTTGGGAAAAATGACGAGTGAAATTCTGTTTTTGATGATCTGATTTAGATGGTTCAAACCTCGTTGGATTGAGGTGGTCATAATGACGATGATGTGGTGTCCAAACTAGAATAAAGATTTCTCCTTTTAAGAATTAATTTGAAGCTTGGATTATTAGCTTTCATTTGCGGTATCTGCAGATTTTCTACTTTTTGTATTAGTGGTGTTATGAACTTTTGAAATAAAATGACACCCTGAGTAATTTATAATATGTGGGTCAATTCGGCCCCCAACCCCCTGAAAATAATGTCATACATCACAGAAATCGACGATAAAAATTACAAAGTCACAAACACACACCGGGAAAACTCCTCTTTCTGGGAAAACATACACAACTTTCGAACGGGTCAACCGATTTCGATGGCCAAGATTTTCCGGGAGATATACCATAAAATCTAAATAGAACACTGCCTATGCAAAAAACAATTTGGTTCGCCTAGATTGGTCTCAAGAAACACGCTAACGCACATTCACGAATAACATTAGTCAGCAACACATAATCCGAAAATTCGCGTATTCCAAAAAGTGTATTTTTTGGTGCGCCATAGAAAGAACTGCCGTTTGCTGTGATTCTACGTTTTCTTCGGTCGAAATCGCATTCATTTAAGAAACTCCCCAACGCTTTCAAATACATTGTCGTTTGGTTCTTAGTTGTACATTTTAGTTGTAAATAATTGTTTGGCAAGCATTCAAACTTTCATCAGCTTACTATCAACTGAGAAATTCACATAAAAATAATAATTGCAAGTTTTTATATTTTATTTTCACTCCATTGTTGGTTCCTAAGCTAACCTAACAAGGCTTAATTTTAAATACGAAATATATAATTTTATACCATAAAACTTACCCAAGATGAACTTTTCGAATATGAGCCTCAATTTCATCAACAGTTTGGTGTATTACATTACATTTCTTCCATGTGCATTTAAATAGGGTTGTATTGACCTAGCAATATAAAATTAAGACATGAGCATATTTTCTTTATTTATTTTTGTGGGTTAAACATATCCCTTTAACTAGACGTGGCACTCGATTAAGTATGATTATTATATATTTATAGAAGAAAGGTCTCCGTGAATTCAGCGCACCGGAAAAGAGGGTATTGCGCATTGGGGAATAGGAGTAAGTGCACATATTACAATTGATTCAGAGATAATTTAAACTCGGGTTCGTCTGAACGTGCAAAAATTCGTCAAAAAATATTCATAAGAATACATTTCGGAATGTAGGTTAGTAGAGCACATAAGAACATTGTACATGTTTCAAGTTTTCAGAGTTGAAGACTGCACGAATCCATGAATATCTGAACATTTGTTATATTATATATTATCAACTGGAATAGGAATGTAGGTCAAAAAAACACATAACAAAATCGATTGGTTAGACAAGCGCACTAGGTGCAACCCCTCTATGCCAATCTAGTAGAAGCCAAGACATACTGAGAAGCAGTAAATAGGTCATTACTATGACGACGGAGTGTGATATATATGCATACACTTATCTGATGCCATGTTAAAAATTCGTATCCAGAGACGAACAACTTTCATTACTTGTTATAGAAATACAAAAATGTTTAATTCTATGGCAGTTTCATTAATTTTGATTTTTAGTATAATTTCTTATATTCATTAATTTATCTCGAATGGGTAAAAATATTAATGTATTCAATCTTGATATCACGTTTGTGTATAGGGTAAAAAAAACCATTTTCATATTCTTGATTATTTCACACTGATATGTTATTGATTATGTCCTCGAACATTTCCAATAATCATGAGAATGAATAGATACTTCCATTTTCGGATTCTGAATCAGAGCAACCACATATATGATGTTTTAGTACTTAGTGGCCTGATTAAAACAACAAAGGATTTGTTGCCGGGTCGGTGCGATTTGTCAGGACATCGACCAAAATCAATTTTTATAGAAGTTTTTGGCTCAAAAAGTGATACGTTTTCGCTTGTATTTTCAAAATTACGTATCATACATGTTCAGCGTTGAATAAGCGTATCCTGCATAATATGTCCCGACTGAACGTGTAGTTTCAAAGTTATTTCTATGATATTATTGTGAATTTGACTTTGAAACTTAATTTCACCCAGAAATATATTTCGAAGTTCAAATTTCTTTCAAGGATTCAAGCTTTTTAAGGATTTTTTACAAACACTTCAAAGGTTTTTAATCGAAGATTGAGCTAAAAATGATTTTAATTTTATGAAAATTTTTGTAAACTCACTCCAAGTCAAGTGCGAAGAGAAAATTTTCATGGGCGTATGAATGTCCCAATAACCTTAATACAGTTACTGCTGTAATGCAGATTACAGATCCTGCTTGGATTATATGTATTTCTTTTTGTTTATCCACTCTTACGGCATCAATTGTGAAGTTTTGCATGTGATGTTGTTTCTCGATCTAGAAATCAACTCAGATTGTGTGCACGAATTTAAGTGCGGAATGAATAGCCCAATTTTTCTAGTTCTACGATATTGTCTGTGTCCATTTCACTATTTTCATTCTTTTTGTATCCATAAGAGAACGTTTGACTTTAAATACTGTTGGGAGCAACTGCATCTGTATATAGTGTATTCTTTTAAATGCTGAAATTGGAGATGTATAAACAAACTTGAATTACACATAAGGTTTTTAAGCCGAAAACATCAAAAATTTACTACTGGTACCATCTAGTCGCGCAAATGGAAATTAATAAGTATTGCAGTTCTTAGCAGGGTTAGAAATTTAATGATATTTCATGAAAATCGACTTTGGTATAAACTGTGTATAGTGGCCGCCTTTTTCAAATGGTACTATTAATAGTACCATAGTAATACTTTTTGATAATGCGGTAAATTTGTCTAAATGACCAGATGGTATTTAACTGTGCCCTTTCATATTTTGGTAGATAAAATCTATTCGACTGGTTCCAAAGTTATTGTCAAAAGAGTGGAGTGATCATGTTTAATTTGAGCTTGAGATCACCTATTTTTATCGTTTTTTGGGCCGAAAAATTGGAAATTTTCGCATGTATCTCCAAAACTAGAGGTCGTATTAAACTAAATGAATATTCGTTGGAAAGATAATTTAATTTTAAATAATTTTGCTGGCAAATTCATCCAAATTGAGCGATTGGTTCCAAAGTTATTGGCAAAAAAATGGATGAAGTGTCTATGTAATGCATTCGGTCCGGTGAAATTATTTTTTGACACAAGATGTATTACATATTTCATATGAAAGTATCCGCGCAAGAAAACAAAATAAAGCATTCCAATGCGTCAAGTTGGCAACACATAAAGAATAATACAGATGAATAAAACACACTTTTAATCGAAAAGAGCATATTTAACACATAAACACCGTTCGCCACTAAATGCTTTGCATGTTACAACAAGCAGATGTGTGCGCTGTAAGATGGTATCAACAAACTATAGAATGCTATAATCATCATCAGCTCAGCGGTGAACATTTATGTGTTTATAAAAACACACACAGCTCGCTACTCAGCTCCTTGCAGTTGCGCTTCGTCTATGCTTGCTGTTCCTTTGTATACAAACGAATACAAACATCGATATGTGTTGTTTTCAAACGCAGCTCAGTATTGCCAACAAAGATACTTTTATATGAAATACAAAATACATGTTTGACACAAAATTTACATTTTCAACACAAAATTTACATTTTTGACACAAAATTTACATTTTTGACACAAAATTTACATTCGTGACACAAATTTGTTGGCAAAAAATTGAGAGCATGGCGCGCCAAAACGGCTATACCAATATTGCTCAAAATTTAATGGGATCTGAGTCTAATAATTTCCAAACAATGGTGAAGATTTGAAATCGATCGGTGGAGTCATTTTTGAGCTATCGTGGTAACAAAAACGTGACACCGGACGACGGACAACATCAAAGCGGTGAAGCGACATACAAATGCACTTGGGCACGTAGTAGGCTACACAATATGATTTGCATAGCGTAGTAAGGGCACGTAGTCTCATCGTTAAACTGCTTTGGACAACATTAACATGAGCTAAAAACGGTTCCACCGCATTCCTGGGAATTCCAAACTTATAGAAAACTCATTTTTGGGGTTTCCAAAATTTAGGCCAATCGCAATACTTTTACGCATCACGTGGTGTGCGGAAAAGTAAAATGTGTGTCAAAATGTAAATTTTGTGTCAAAAATGTACGTTTTGTGTAAAATTGTACGTTTTGTGTCAAAAACTGTGCGACCATTCGGTCCATACAAAAAGTATGAGAATATATGGGGTCCAGCCAGACCCATGCATTCCGTATGTGACATTAAGACCAAAACGTCATCATAACTCAACTTCTAATCAACGGATTCTTCTATATATTTTTTTTAAATGATAGTCAGTGAGAACGCACGCTAACGAAACTCGCGTTGACTACCTTGTGCGATGATTCATGTCCATTGAGGTTTAAATACTACATATTTTACAAAAGGAAATGGCTTACCCGACGTTTCCGGGATGTTTCATCACTATAATCCATAACTATGCCTTCATCGGAAGTAGACAAAGAAGCAGTTCGTAACCGATTGGTTTGTGTATTTGCACGGTTGTTGTTATCATATTGTTCATTCTTGATATTGCGTGTATTTGAATCCATATTTCGTCGACGCTGTGTCAATGAAGCACCTCCCTCATCGCTTAATTCCTCACTACATGACGTCCATGATCCACTACTGTTGCTAGCCGGACTAGATCCCAGCATCCAAGGACGAGGTGAATGAGGTGATCCTGATAGACTCATAAGTACCAATGCGGCGTTACACTCGTCCATTTGCTCATCGTCACGAAATCCACTCAGATACAAATCACCATCTTGGGAACATGATGGTCGTCGTTTTCGAGAACTAGAAATGAAAAGTTAAATGGAACGGTGATAATAATTTTTAAAACAATGTTTTCTTCATCTTCTTAAAACTCGCAGTAATGATTTCTGCCGCTGTTCAGTGTTTGATCAAACGGCTCAACCGGTAAACACGGATACCGTTGGAAAAGATCAAGGTCCATGATGCTTGAGTTAACACTATTTCTACATGACAAAACCATCCGAGACCTTTGAAACAAAGCACCTAGGTGATTTTGATGACTCGAATGGGCGAGTCATATATAGACGCGACCATTCCATACCCGATCGATCAAAATTCACATGGACCATCTCGGATTTGAAAAGTTTATAAATGGTTCGATTAGTTTAGGTCCAACTAAGAAAAATCCGGGGTCGATTGGTCGAAATTTTCAACTTTTTGCAAAAGTAAGGGTATATTTTGACGATCGATATCCCAACCATTTCGAAAGGTAAAAAAACTGCATGGACCTCGTTTGAAAGGTATTCAGGCCTACTTTATTATGTATTTTTAACATTTTTGAGAAAAGTTATTTTTGACATAGAAATCGACGTTTGAATCTTTAACCGCGATTATCAAAAATATGGACACTTTTATACCCATCCCAATATTTGGGTTTGAATGCAGAGGTGTCCGTTTTCCATTTTTTTCAGTTTTACGTTATACTCAAAATGTCCCAAAGTAAAAATTTTCGCGTTCCGGAGGTCAATACCTTTCCAACGGTGTATAATATAGCATATTTTGAAATAAATTATTTTGGGACACCAAACCTCCCCCATTCATTCGACGTGACCCCCCCCCCCCCCTTGATTGGCCGACCGTGCACCACACTGATCCAAATGGTCTTGCATGCGTGAGGCTTACTTTTCCGCACTTTCACCCATCAAGTGATTTTGTAAAACTTGTTCTAATGTGAAAGTTAAAGTGAAATTACAAATGGATTCGAGTGGAACCAAAAACCCCATTTGCTTATATAGAATCGATTTTTGGGACCCCTGTCGCATTTTCGTAATAGCTCAAGAAATGAATGAAAATTCGCCAACTATTTCGATGAATTAATTGTTCGACGATGAGATGATGAATTTGTAAAATGTCATATCAGTAAGGAAAAGCTCGGATTAGGAATGTTATTCAATTTATTATATATAAATAGAATGCCACTAACCTGAACCTGAGGTGATATAATTATATATTTCACAAAACTATATATGACAGATTAGCAAGTTGATATATGTTGCACCAGATATCTTATAGCTATTACTTGAATAACCTTCCTAATTAAATAACATTCGTCATTTAATCAACATTTATATGTTTGAAAGACAAATTGAGAAAAAATCGGAAAAATTTCAGCTCGATTATTCTGTTTCAAAATATATGATGTAGGCGTTGCTTTCGATTTTGCTATATTTTGGTAGTGCTATCCCGGAATATCAAAACTAGAACAGTTTGTTTTTAATGTGTTCAGTATAATAAATATAATATTTTCATATATTCATGTTTGTCTACAGTTTAAAATCTTGTTCCCGAAGTTTTTCCAAATTATCAATTTGATTGTTGTAACAATCAATAATAAATAAAAAAAACATTCAAAACGAAGGTAAAATACCGTAACACATATTTGTACCTTGAACACATGATTGAAGCACACATGCTCGTAAAACACAACAAGAGCTTGGTCTCTAATTTTAAATTTAACGAACTATGTGAATTCGTTCGTTTGCTTTTATTGTGCTGACGAAATCACTTTCAAAATACTACTACACACATATATATATATATGAATGGCCTTTTGGCATTATACTTTACACATATTACACAAAGAAAGCGTGAACTGAATACAATGTTTTGAATCTTGTGCTATTTGAAACTACTTTATTTCGGTGTTGTACCAATAAACGTCAAAGCACATCTGATTGTATTCACATGAACAGTTGGGATTTCATATTTTCTGTTAGCGTCAATTCGTATACATCTCGCTTGCTTATTCGCTTATGTTCGGATTGGTGGAGTAATATATCCAATGCACACTGCACATGCATACGAATATTTGCCTCAGTCTAACTACTACACTTAACATTTTTTACATTACATAAAACAATGGGAGACAACCCAAATATTCAACAATTTTTTTTTTCAATCCATATATTCATGGTTTTCGAATACTTTGAGACTCAAAGTCAATGCTGTTTACACATATGAACGGCCAAGTATATCTCAATTAAATTTTGTGCAGAATACCAATAATCTGAACAAAAGCAATCTTTTAAAGTAAGAATTAAGAGACAATTGCAATTTTTTCATTCATTACATCGTTGTGTCTATAATTCAATAAAAATAAAATTTGTTACTCCAAGTGATTAATAATTTTAATTTTGATGTGAAAATAAACATCACGATGAACGGCATTTCTTCTTATGACGAACCAAAAAATACACTTTTGAATGCTCGCTTCGAGAAATGAATCGTATAATCAAATTGATTAAATAGGATCCGCTTGCACTGGCGCACTCTAGTTCATATTCATTGTAATATTGCATGGACCAATTTTATTTATTTGAAGAAATTTGGAACGAAAAAGAATCGCGAAGCGTATTGGGCTGTTCGCGAATAAAATTTAATCAGAACTCTTTCAAATACGAGTCAAAAGAAAATTCGTGATTCGGGATAGTATATTCGGGAATTGATTCGTTTGCAAACATACATCTTCACAAATCTCAGTCCGCTCGCTAATTTGTGAATGATAGTTCGTTTTGCGGAAGAAATTCAAACATGTTCAAATATTTATAAATAGAAGATGAAATTGTTCGCAAAAAATAGCTCTTTTTTCATGATTAAATATATATTTTTGGTTTAAAATATAGCTATTTGAAATAGCAAAATTGTGCTGTTAAATAGTTATTTTTTTGCAAAAAAAAAACTGTTTAAAATAGCAAAAAATAGCGAATAGCTATACCTATTCGGCAAAATAATAGCGATTCCGAAATAAATGAGATATCGATCGTCGAAAATTACCCTTACTTTTGCAAAAAGTTGAAAATTTCGACCAATTGACCCCGGATTTTTCTTAGTTGGACCTAAACTAATCGAACCATATATAAATTTTTCAAATCCGAGATGGTCCATGTGAATTTTGATCGATCGGGTATGGATCGTCATATTAAATTCTCATTTAAAGTATTCAAAAAGTAATTTCACTCGTAAAATGCAAAATAATTGTGTATAATCAAAAACTTCCGAACGAGGTAAGAATCGAGGGACAAATCACGTATAGGGGTTTTTCATTAGATATTTTACTAATACAACACGTAAAATGTGATATCAGTCATTTTGTGGTGGAGATTTTTCAGTGCGCCACTCTGTTCATACGTGAGAGGTTTTTCCATTTTTATTTAACAAAGATTCCAGATAACATGATGTGCGGTGAAGTAATAAGTAATGTAAAAAAAAGTATAATTTTCATTTATCAAATTTCTTAAATTACGTAAATTTTAAACCACTGAATGAGATAGCTTACCCATATTGCGCCAACGTTATTGGTACATCTATAGAATTGGATGCACGACGTCTCTCGTTTGCCATATCTGCTAATTTAGCAAAATCGGTGTCAGAATCGGCCAAACGTGCTGATCGTCTAGATTCAAGGAGACGAACTTCTTCCAACCTCTTTTTCAATTCAATTGGAGGCTAAAACAAACAAAATAATTCATTTATAATATAATAGTTCTCAAGGCATAGGTTCTCAAGTAGGTGGTCTTCAGGGGGGTAAGCGAACTAATTTCTTGGATAATAACGAAAAAAGTCAATAGGTTCTATCTAGTGTAAAGTGGGTCTCAGAAAAAGTTGAAAAGGGATTTTTGATTCCACTCAATTCAAAAAGGGCTCCTTGTGCGTGAAATTCCAAAGTCCATTCTATCTAGTGTAAAGTCGTTTTAAAACCCATTCTCTCTAGTGTAAACCGAGTCTGAGAAAAAGTTGAGGACCTAAAAAAAGGTCATCACTTTTGAAAATCGATTCAAAATCTTAGAGGGATAACGAAATCTTAGAGAGGTAATTAAAATTGCGCTGAGATTTCACGTGTTAATACCATTTACTTTTTATAGAACAATCGTTACCGATTTCAACCACTTAAAATGCAAGTGAGGCCTTTGCACAGGATGGTAGCACTAGTTCACATTCAACGTAATTTGAAATTTTGTAAGAATTGGTATCCCTCAAAAAGTTACCACTGTGACCACACAATGTCGGAGGGTGGAATTGAAAGGACTTAAAAAGACGTTTCAAATGGTTCTTTGGTACTTTACAGAAATAAATCAATTGAACCACATTCGAAATCCTGACTTTTCCGCATTACGACAATTCCACACGAAATCGAACAATTTTTTGTATGATGGATCTCCGATTTGGTTCGAGCCTCTTATTAGTTTCATATTTTTGCTAAAAAATGGGATAGCCAAAATATTAGCTCATTCTGTAGACTGGATTTCTGGCGAAGACTATCGAAATTTTCGATTTTTTTTTGAAAAAGCGTAAACACCATCACATTAGACCAAACACAACTTTGTAGCCCGTAAATGGATTGGCGTAAACACCATCACATTAGACCAAACACAACTTTGTAGCCCGTAAATGGATTTTTGACATCAGCATATCCCTGGATAGGTATTGAAGTGCTCTATCAGAATAAATCATGATCGGATACCTCCGGGTACATTGGGTACATATTTTTCATTTTCAAATCTTCAAACGCAAAAAACTCGAATTGACGTATATTTCTTTTTTCATTTTTTTCTTCCAAAAAGTTTCGTCTTTTTATTCTGCATCAATCTTAAAATGTAAGTTACTCGGTCCTAAGTGTCAATTTTTAGCTAAAACGCTGAAAAATCGAATTTCACCCATTTTTCGAGGGTTTTTCGCTAAAATTTGCAATTTATATGCAAACTATGCTTGCAAAAACTGTTAGAATTATCTATAAATTTAGTTTTCAATCATTTAAGACTCATATACTTGCATATGAATTGGTTAAAATTACTTTTTTGGCCAAATACTCGTTGTAAATTCAAATAAACAGTTTTATGCTTACACCGTGTAACACACACACTCACACATGAGGAATTCCAAATGTGCGTTCTTTTGGGGGTCGAATATGACCCGACGGAACCTTTGGTTTAGCTCTATCACGTCGGAATTTCTTTTGGCTTCCACAAAGTTTTCAATTCGGAAAATTAAAAAAACACTTTTTTCTGGGGCATCTTAGGTATTTTAGTCCAAATAGAAAAATGTAGCGTGGGAAAAATTAATGCGATTTGATATAAGAAACATCAAAATTGGTTGAAAATTAAGAGAGATATTGGGTTTTGAAATTGAACAAATTCGGGTACTTTTTGATAAAAAAAAACCAAAATGTGTTTACTCAATAAACTCAATATCTCTCTTATTTTCCAACCAAAAAATCCATTTACGGGTTACAAAGTTGTGTTTGGTCTAATGTGATGGTGTTTACGCTTTTTCAAAAAAAAATCGAAAATTTCGATAATCTTCGCCAGAAAACCAGTCTACAGAATGAGCTAATATTTTGGCTATCCCATTTTTTAGCAAAAATATGAAACTAATAAGAGGCTCGAACCAAATCGGAGACCCATCATACAAAAAATTGTTCGATTTCGTATGGAATTGTCGATTATTCAAATTTCCGCCGTCGTCAAAGTGAATTTTTGTGGAACCAATGTATGTGCGCCAGTGCGAGTTCCGTACGTTTTCACTTTCATTATCTTTTAATAACACTGGCTATAATTCAAGCTGGAATACAAATGATTTACACACGCACTTTGATTTGCGAGCTTACTGTGAGGAAGCCTAACTTTATATGAATTTGATAAAAAACACCTCGCTCGCACTGGCGCACTCTAGTTCACATTCATTGTAATATGGCATGGACAAATTGTTGAATTATTTGAGGACTGAGGAACGACAATATATTTTCACAAGAGCCACGTAAAATGTGATATCAGTCATTTTGTGGGCAGGATCTATTAGTGCGCCACTCTGTTTATACCTCGTTCAGAGGTTTTTCATCTTCGAAAATTGCCATCATGGTCGATCATGGTCCATCGAGGTCTACTACGGTCGCCAAAACATTACGAGCATGATTTAATAGTATCAACCTGTCAACTCTGACACACACATAGCCAAAACTGAATTTTTGTTAACAATGATAATTGAAATTCCAACTTCTATAACTTGGGAACGGTTGATCCGATTTTGATGATTAGGTATCGGGGTGTACTACCAAAGTGTAATTTTTCAGAATTTACGGTAATGGGTACAGGAGTCAAAATGACGAAAAACGAAAAAAATTGATTTTCGATTTTCCGGTTTTTTCGATGTGGTGACCAAACCTGATTGCAGATTTCTTTCATACTGAGAACATATTTAAAGCTTAGCTCAATACCTTTCATTTGCGGTATCTGCCGATTCTATCTAATGTTACAGCGGAGTTATGGAATTTTGAAAAAAATCGACACCCTGAAACTCTCCCCCTGCTAATTTTCTTATGAGTAAGGGAATTCGGCCATTTTCGATGGTTTTGAACTGCCCCCCAGACCCCCTAAAAATAATGTCATACATCACAGAGATCGAGAGAAGGTACGTCACACACACACACTTATACGGTGAAATTATTTTTTGACACAAGATGTACATTTTTAACACAAAACGTACGTTTTTGACACAAAATTTACATTTTTGACACAAAACGTACATTTTTGACACAAATTTGTTGACACAAAATTTACATTTTTGACACAAAATTTACATTTTTGACACAAATGTTTCTTTTATATCTTTTGTGAAGAAATTTAGCATTAATGCTATAATTGATGTTTAGATTTTTTTTTTTTATCGAAATTGAACAGAAATAAGTTTTCATTTCTGACTTTTAGAGCTGTTAAAAAATCATTAATTCAAAACGAGTAATGGGGGGGGGGGAGGGGTACGAGTAATGAAAATCTTTTAATTCATAATTAAAAAAATAGAGGATCGAACGAGCGCGGCGCGAGTGAAGATCCTCTATTTTTTTCCGGTGTAAAAAAAATAAATACTGGATCCTTTTCATTGTGGGAGGAAAGGGGGGGGGGAGTACGAGTAATGAAAATCTTTTAATTCATAATTAAAAAAATAGAGGATCGAACGAGCGCGGCGCGAGTGAAGATCCTCTATTTTTTTCAGTGTAAAAAAAAATGAATACTGAAATATTTTTTTGAGGAGAGAAAAGGGTTATAAACATGTCTTAAGCTTGAAATTAAAATTCTCTTCTGTTCTATTTCGATTTTAAAAAAGTATCATGATAAGTATTTAATTGCAATTATAACATTTTTTCATAAAAAAAATCATGTGTGTCAAAAATGTAAATTTTGTGTCAAAAATGTTCGATTTGTGTCAAAAATGTACGTTTTGTGTCAAAAAATTTGTGTCAAAAATGTACGTTTTGTGTCAAAAATGTTCGATTTGTGTCAAAAATGTACATTTTGTGTCAAAAATGTACATTTTGTGTCAAAAATGTAAATTTTGTGTCAAAAATGTACGTTTTGTGTCAAAAAATTTGTGTCAAAATTGTACGTTTTGTGTCAAAAATGTAAATTTTGTGTCAAAAATGTACGTTTTGTGTCAAAAATGTACATTTTGTGTCAAAAATCTGTGCGACCCACTTATACCAACGCTATTTTCAGGGGGAACATCCTCTGGGAAATCGTACACAACTTTTGAACGGGTAAACCGATTTTGATGGTTGAGAACTCGTTGGAAAGGTAAACAAATTTTGTTGGTTCCACAAAAATTCATTTTGACACCGGCTTTCGTCAAGTTTGGTCCTAAGCTACACGCCAATGCCTATTTCACGAATTACATCGGTCGGCAACACATAGTCCAAAAATTCGCGTACATATAGTGTTGCACTCAAAAGTGTATTTTTTGGTACGCCACTGGGAGAACTACCGTTCTCCGTGATATCAATCATTTTGTGGGCAGGCTCTATTAGTGCGCCGCACTGTTTATACCTCGTTCAGAGGTTTTCTCATCTTATAATATATACCACAATTTGATTTTCTAAGAATTGACCACATTTTCCTAGGGCAAAATGTACTGAAAACCCGGCTCACGTGCACTATTCAAGTCGCTCAGGAACGGCTACAGCATTATGGCTCATATGAAATAGGAAACATCCGGTGATAAAACTGAACGAAATTGCCACTTTGGAATTTGAGAGTTATCGTGTTAACGTACAAACTTCAATGAATCCAATTCAAAAAGAGCTAATGTCGGTTCCAAGCATAGATGGGCGCAACAGATTACCCCCCCACGACCCTCGATTGAGCAATTACCCCCTAGAATTTTGAAATGAAGCCACAGAATTTTTAAAATTTCCCCATACAATTTTCAATGTTCTGAAAAGGACCGAACGACATTTTCCTTACAATAACTATAACATAGAATTGATTTTGTGTTTAAAATTACCTCTGCAATTTTGTCTTTGTTCAATACAATGAAAAATACACAATCATAGATTCTCATACAGGAGTATTTTGGCATGAGTAGTGAAAATTATGAGAATTGGATACAGGTACAAATTGAATGTATTTTTTCAAAATTCCTTAATACACAAGGTAAAAGATCCACAGATACCGCAAATGAAAGGTATTGAGCTAGGCTTTAATTCAGTCCTTGAAATGAAAATAATCTAAAATCAGGTTTGGTCACCACATCGAAAAAACTGAAAAATCGAAAATCGATTTTATTGGTTTTTCGTCATTTTGACCCCCGTACCCATTACCGTAAATTCTGAAAAATTACACTTTGGTAGTACACCTCAATACCTATCCAACGAGGGCTCAACCATCAAACTCGGATCAACCGTTCCTAAGTTATGAAGGTATTTAGTTCGTCATTTTTCCCAAAAATTCAGTTTTGGCTATAGAGTGTCAGAGTTGAGACTATCAAATCAAGTTGTGAAATAATACTAAATATGATGACATAACATGCTCACAACTCATATATCAATTGAAACACATCGAAATTGAGACTCAATTTACTCTTTTTGGAACAAGTGAACTGGGCCTAAAATATAATTAGGTTGATGAAGTGAAACCAAATTTGTTGGTACATATAATTGTTCCACCTGTCGAGAGCTTCGTTTCAGAAGAGTGCGCCCTCAACATATCAACTCAGTATCTGGGTGAATGCAAAGCTACATTTTCACACACTATTCAAGCTTAGTCATTGAGAGATATTCCCTTAGTGTCTTCAGAAAAATGTATTGTATTGCTGTTCAAGCTACACTATTGCACTGCATAGTGTACAGTACACTGTACATGTACATTGTACATACGCATTCCTACTCAAGCTAGCAGATATTAAAGGAAAAGAATCATCTCAAAAAGTTCTTTTTTGTTAAGCGTTTTTTACAAATTCTGGCGCACTCTAGTTCACAATCATTGTAATCATGGACACATTTTTGAATTATTTGAAGAACTTCGGAATGAAAATATATAAATCATCAGCACCCGTAAAATGTGATATTAGTTATTTTATGGAAAGGATCTTCCAGTGCGCCACTCTATTTATACCTCTTTCAGAGGTTTTTTCATCTTATTGGTTTTCCCCCGGAAACTCAAGTCCACCGCAATTGAGAAAATGAACTCTGATTGGTTTCAAATGATCTCTGTCCACGTTCAAATTTCGAACAGAGTCTTTTTTGGAAATAATTCGTATTTGGCACGTATTTAGCGTCGACGTAAAAACTTAATATAATTATTAGTGACTGCACCCTGTAATAGAGTGTACTATACTCGTTGTTCAATTGAAAATAGGCATTCCCTATTTAAAGAAGTTAAAAAAAGAGACAAACATGTTTTACTAAGTTTATTGTGTTCTTTGTCAAAGATGTATGGAGGCATTCATACGCATAATACCAAATGCGTAATACCAAATAGTTCACTTTATATGTGTTTTTCATAATTTGAAAAAAAAACAAATCTTACACGTGCCAACCAACACAAATCCGTGACGCCATTGAAAACATATGTGTTTTGTTTACTTTGATTTGTATGTGTGTCATATAATGACGTCGTTAGCAAATTTCATTCACTAATGAGAAAGTATTTCAACGTTTCCATTTTTTAATTAAATGATTAACCAAATCTAGTTTTCGTTCAATCTAATACTTGGAATATTACTTTTTATCATGTGTAAAAATTTGCAAGTATTTTTTAAAACAGATGATAAAATTTCATGATTTATTTTTATATACTTGAGTTTTTTCACAAATTATATCAGCACCCTTTTCTGGGTCTTAATTGTTCTGGTTTTCCCATTTTGATTTCTCAAGTCGTGCTTACTTATTTGTTGTATTGAGATTATATTAAAATGGCCTCAACATTTTGAATTCCATTTAATACAGTGCATGAAAACAACAACGCAGTATTGTATATATCGAACATCACAAACGTCTCTGATTCGAGTCGAATACGTTTACAGTTAAACTTAAGTTCGTATTCAATTTTTCCGTACATATACCTGTCTCTTTCTTCCAAATCTATTTTTCTTAGTGTATTTTTCACTGGGTCTTCCACTGATAATGATGTGTTTTTCGCAGAACAAGCGAAATGTATTACCGAAGAGTAAATATGCTATCCGTAAAATATTCTCTCATCGCATTTGTTAGAAGCGCAATAAAATTATCACAAGTAAAATGGTTTTGCTCATTTAGGCATGAATGATGAAATGGTTTTTTTTAATTTTGTCGCAAATTTTCATATTGGGTTGATTTGCTATATTGCCTCGTTGCTATAAGCTTCAAAATCTGGGATTCGATCGAAGTAATTTTAACTCAGTTTTATAAAACTCACCGTTTTTATGTCAACAGATCTTCTTTAGTATTTATGTATATGGTTGTGAGTAATAAAACTGACTTTGAATATCGCATATGTTTGTAAAAATTACAGTTTGAGAAATTCAAGTTAAAATTGTATTATTTTTATTGGAACACACACTTATGCAATCACAAAAACCTCTGAACACTGAGTTAATTATATTACTGACAAGGCTGTTTTTTTGATTGAATAAAACCGGCAAAAACATTGAAGAGCGTTCGCATGCTAGTATGAACAAAATAAAAATACTCGTAAGAATGCGCTCAATATACGTAAAACCCTCAAAGAATGAAATGGGAATAAAAAACATGACAAAGAAAACGAACTCTATGCGGAAACAACAACAAAGTCAATGAAAACAAGCAAAATAACACAAACAAACCTGTTATTCACATTTATACTACTACTATATTCACATTTCATTTATTTTTTTGTTACTATATATTGCTCTCGCTCTGAATCTTTCAGTCATCTGCTGTATTGTCTCTTTTTGTTCGACGCATTCTCTTGTGTGTATGTGTATGCACAAAGCATACATAGACATTTTCGAATATGTGTATCCCTTACGATTTGTGAAATCAGAACGAGTATGTTTTATGAGCCAAACGCATTGAAAAGAGACCGACTGTGTGAACCCAGGTTAAAAAGGGAGACAAACGTATTAAAAACGGGAATTCAATGCGCGCGCCCAATTTTATACATGTAAATCAAAATATTCGCTTAGAAATAAGCCAATATCTAGTATTTCTATGTTTGCATGTAGAAGTATCTTTGTTTTATTTTACTCATCTTTGTTCAGTTTTGAATGTAGCAATTTGACATTGGATATCACCTTTCTGAACTGAAAAAGTATTAGTATCAAAATATATATTTAGGAGAATTAACGATTTATATTATGAAAAATAAATAATGAATTCCGAAATACCGATACTATGTGTATAGCTTTTTCTTCATGATGTTCAAGACATTATATTTTCGGCAATTGAAGCTAAAAAAGGTGGTTTCTCTTTCGTATTCAAATCATATTTGACATAGGTGAGGTACCCTCACTTCAATTTTACAATTGGGTCAAGGAGTAGCTATAAATTAACCTTATTTTCTCAGGTGATCTTTTTTGCAATTTTCATGGAGTTTTCAACACGTCGAGCGGCAATTCTTCCACAACCTTAGAGTAGCATTCAGATCATGCCATAAATAAAACTTATTCCCGAAAAAGTAAGCAATTTAAACAGGCGGTATTGGGCCTCGTGACTCCAGCCGGAACCATGACGGGCCGAAACCAGCCGGGTAACCGCGATTTGATCCTTGCCCAATTCCATGAACAATGCCATAGAAAACAGCCCAGCCAGTACCCTGTTAGTGGGTTCGGCTGTGGGCTAATGTCCGTCCAGCCGGAACTTTGTGAAATGGTTAAATTTGGTGCAATATTTCATCATTTTTATTGATGTCATTATGTATTCAGTAAGGAAAACTTCAAATGAAGTCATGAAATTGTAGACAAATTGATTTGTGGTGAAGTTTTATTTTTCAATTATGTTTTTTCGCACCACTAACATTTTTACGTGTTTTTTGTGTTCAGAACCATTGATAACACTGTGCAACATTTCTTGGGTTATGGTCATGGGCCCAAACCGGACCAATATCAAATGAAGGTATTATCATAGGGCAGTAAAACCCTAAAGGGATTTTTCGAGATTAGTTCGGGAAAAAAATGTACACACTATCAAAAATTTCGGTCTCAGCACGATTTTTCAAAAAAAGTACCTCACTTTGGAGATCTATATTTCGTGAACGGCTTGGAATTGTCTTTTAGAAAAGCTGTATCCCTGAATATACTGAACAACTTTGCTGAACATTATGATACCGAAAAGTCACATCAAATATCATAAATATAGCAAAATGTTCAAAAAATGCTATTTTTTGACCCCTTCGTTGTCAAAACAACAATATTTCATAAACGGTAAGAGATTCGATTTTAATGTCGATGGAAAAGTTGTAGATCTTGACATGGTGAACCATTTCTGTGTTGGGGTTGAGCCAAAAAAATACTCCCAGAGGGTTAGAATCAACCCCGAATATTATCATTTTTGGGGATGTTCTTCGCCCCTCAGGAGTGATTTTTTGGGGTCGATTCCTTCACACAAGCAATTCCATGCACAAGTATTGAAGATATTATAGTTTGACATTTTTTGGCGGTTCAAAACACTACATAAAGAAAATTTGACATTTGCACCGATTCGGTATAAACCAATACATCTTAATACCAATGTGGTTTAATACCGTATATTATACACAGTTGGTATAATATCTTCAATACTTGTGCATGGAATTGCTTGTGTGTTGGGGGATATTTTTTGCCATGTCAAGATCTACAACTTTGCTCTAGACAGAAAAATCATATCTCCCACCATTTGGGAGATATGGTTGAATGTGGGAGATATGGGAAAGAAATAAAATATGGTTCTCAATAGATGTGTTGTATATTTATCACTAAATAGTAATACCTTGGAATTTCATCCATATCTCCCAAACGGTGAGAGATATGATTATTCTGTCTTCAGCAAAGTTGTAGATCTTGACATGTCAAAAAATATCCCCCAAAGGGTCGACCCCAAAAAATCACTTCAATTATAATTTATCATTTTACAAAGTGGGCCGGATAGGGTATGAAAATGGGGAAATAAGAGGATTGAGCGGGCCAACTAACAGGGTACCGGATGGGCTGTTTGCTATGGCATTGTTCATGGAATTGGACAAGGATTAAATCGCGGTGGCCCGGCTGGTTCCGGCCCGTCATGGTTCCGGCTTTGGTATCCTAAAGAATTTGATCCTGATCGTATGATCAATTTTTGATGATATGTTATCGATAGATTGGTAAGGCCCTGGCTTAGATTGTTCGTTTCATATGCATATATGAAATTTAACCATTTTCGACTAATGAAAACCTTTTTTCAGATTTAATGTATTATTTTTCAGTTTTTCTTTGTTTTTCGTAAATTTTACTTTTCCGCAAACCGAAGGTTAAGCCAAAATTTCGAAATCGCTAAAAATCGGTTTTCTATCCATTTAAAGACTATTTAACCACGAAATCATGGTTTTTGAACTATGTCAATGTTATTGTGGAACCTGTCCGACGTGCGTTGTGCGTTGTGCGTGGTCCGTACAATAACTCTCGACAGCGATCTTGGATTTGATTGAAATTTTCAGGGGTTATTTATAAACATAATAAATTGAATTACATTCGTAATCCTGACTTTTCCGCATTGATATGGAATTTGATTTTTCTCTTGAACAATTTCATTCATCGACCAGTCAGGAGAGAAAGTATTGGTACTGCCATGAAAATGGGCAAAATGTTCAAAACACAAAACATTGGCCATCTTCACTTTGCGATTTGAGACTCCTTTCTTGAGATATATTCATATCAAACTTCCATTTTCTAAGAATTTCGTACATTTTCACACGTATTCATATTCCATGATTTTTCGGCATGAAGATACATTTTGTGCATTGTATGAATGTAAAACTTCAAGCGGACTTAATTACCTTTCAAATGATGCAAACTGCATAAATTTTCATTGGAAAATACGGTCAGGAGAGTAAAAAACGTGAAAATCAGTTTTTGTGTAAAAATGTACTGAAAACCCGACTCACGTGCACTTGAATGCACATATCTCTGGAACGGCTACACCGATATGGCTCAAATTCAATAGGAAACATCCGGTAATAATTCTGAACAAATTTGCTTTTGTCACTTTGGAATTTGAGACTCCGTTCGAGAGTTATCGTGCTAACGTACAGACTACGACGACGACGACGACGACGCCATTTTGCACCGGAGCTACCAGAACCGAGTATCCAAATAAAAAAAGTGTTAATACAGATTTGTTCCCATGGTGAACTGAGACTCTGGTCAAAATTTGAGCCCGATCGGAGTTCATTTACTCGAGCAATGTGGAGTTGAATTTTTGAGGCAAAACCAATACTTTTCCTAAGCACATTTCATGTGCGGAAAAGTAAAATGGCAAATCAAGATTTGTTCCCACGGTGAACTGCGACTCTGGTCCAAATTTGAGCCTGATCGGCACAACACATTTTTTGTGCGGAAAAGTAATAGAGACTTTTTTGTTATTTTTTTGCAATCACATCAAATATTCAATCTATAATATGGAGTGTAGTCGAGTGAAAAGAGTCAAGTCAAATCGGTTCACTCATTATTTTCCGAGTCGACTCGCGTGGAGCAGTCGAACTCTAAGAAATTTCACTTGCGAGTGGAGTTTCCAGGCCTGATAAGAATTATTAATAAAATTAATATCCTTATGAATAGTAAAATATCTATGGAATGTTCTGAAATGATATTTTACTTTTCCGCACATGAAATGTGCTCATGAAAAGTATTGGTTTTGCCTCAAAAATTCAATTGACATTTATGCCGGTTCAAGTGCTCGGACTTTACAAATTAAAGTCGACTTAAAAAAAATTATTGAATTTTATTAAAAATGAAAATAACTCGTTACCCGCGTCAGTAATTTTGTGTAAGGTAGATGTACTACATACACCCCAGCGCCCCAACTTTTTTTCTAGCAATAGCAATATGGCCGATTTGACATTTGTCAAGCTTCTCATTTGACATTACGCAGTTTTTGGTAATACACACGTGAATTGTCGCATTGCTTGTGTTAGTACCAGACATCTCATGTAAAAAAATCTCGAAAAAACTTTTTCTCGTTTTTTTTGATCATTTTTTGTAATGAATCAACTAAAAAAGTTGATATGAATGCATATATGTATAGTAGAGTGGTAGACATTTCCACTCTTGCCGAATTTCAAACGGCACGATGCATTTTCTATCGAGGTTATGTATAAAAATGACCTCTGTAAATTTTCAGACTGATCGGAGCACGTTTGATGGCGCTTCATCGGCCCTGAAGGTACTTGACCGCAGGAATTGCCAATTTTGGCCAAAATTCACATTTTTAGTCAGTTTTAAAGCCATTTGAGCTTGGTTTATGTGGATATCTTTGGGATATTTTGATTTAAGGTCCCAAATATAGTGTTATACCTTTGATTCAGGCATCGGAATAAAAACAATAATGGATTTTCACTCAAAAAAGTCCAAAAAATGGCAAACAAAACACATTTTTCAATATTTGAGCACTTTTTTGTATGAAATTATAGTCCGATTGTCTTCAAACTTTCTCAGAGTTACTTATGTACTTAACTCATGAGTTATGCAGAGTTTAGGAGTAATTGGTACACTTTGTCGTGTACCTCTAGTGCAACAAATCTCAAAAATCGGCGATCTGAGGCGAAAATTCTCGTTGTTTGGCTCGTAGCTAGTCTTGATTTGGCTTTTGCTATGATGTATTCAATGTGTGATTTGAAATTGAGTTGACTATCAAGAATAACTCCCAAGTCTTTGATTTCATTGACTCTCTGGATGATTTCGTCTCGAATGATATAGTTATGATCAATCATTGTACCCATTCGGTGAAACCTCATCAATTTGGTCTTCTTAACATTCAATCTAAGATCATTGCGACTGAAAAAGATAGAAATGTTTTCCAAGTCATTCTGTAATTTCCGGTGGTAAAGAAATGCTTAAATGTGACTGCTGTTCCTCATCATTTCATATATCGTGTCTATCATCGGATAACAGAGCCTACAAAGCCTCAATTTTACCACTGAAATCGAGCATAATAAACCTTCAATGGTACTGTGACGTATGCATTTCATTTACTTTGAATGGTCTTTTACCGAGATTCAATGAATGCATTCAGAATGTGTCATCCCTTAAGGATGACTTTGAAAATTTTTTGACAACCCACTCAACTGGGGCTTCACGTAAGACTGAAATTGTACATTCTGACGTTACGGCAAGCGATAAGGGACAGATCTTACCTCAAATCAACGCGGAACAATTATTAAATGATGGCATTCCCAATGACAATGTGGTAAGTGAACGAATGGACTTTGAAGATTCGGCAATCTCAGAGGGAGCTGCCTCGAATACCATTCCGTCTCAATTGCCACTTTCACAATCGGTATATCAGGACGACCGGATTCATATTAATTTAAACAAACGTCGCAAAATTCATACTACGAATGGTTTGGATGGTACCGATGGGACTATTTCCATGCCACCTCAACCCTCAGGGGGCTTAGCTGATATGATTTTTTCCCCAAAACCAATCACAACACCATCAACAACTGACCCCAATGAACTTGCTCTCGTAGGGGAGACAGGGGTTTCTATGCCAATGTCAACTGGTACTAGTGTTGTGATTAGTAAGCTAGATCGCGCTCTTCACATCACTCCATTCAACGTTAATACTCGAGAATCGGATGTTGAAGCGTTTCTATTGAAAAATGAAAGCACCAAAATGTATGCTGATCGAATTCAAGTCACGAAATTGGTTCGCCCAAACCAAAACTATTCTCGTTTGACATTCGTTTCATTCAAACTGACAATGCCCTTGCAATATTTCAACCTTGTCGCTGATTCTTCCATATGGCCCAATGGTGTCATTGCTAGCGAATATGTGCCAAAAAAGCGAACAAATAATTTGAAACAAGATCGAAATGGCACAAAAAAACATCAAATGGTTTTTTTAACCCTTTCGCGGTGCGACCAAATTCTCCAAAGCGATCATTGACAAAAAATCGATCAGAGATAAATTTTTGCAACAAAATCGAGCGAAACCAGGGCGAAAATAAATTGAATTACATTCGTAATCCTGACTTTTCCGCATTGATATGGAATTTGATTTTTCTCTTGAACAATTCCATTCATCGACCAGTCAGGAGAGAAAGTATTGGTTCTGCCATGAAAATGGGCAAAATGTTCAAAACACAAAACATTCTGTGACACAATAAAACAAATTGGCCATCTTCACTTTGCGATTTGAGACTCCTTCCTTGAGATATATTCATATCAAACTTCCATTTTCTAAGAATTTCGTACATTTTGACACGTATTCATATTCCATGATTTTTCGGCAGGAAGATACATTTTGTGCATTGTTTGAATATGTACTTCAAGCGGACTTAAATACCTTTCAAATGATGCAAACTGCATGAATTTTCATTGAAAAATGCGGCCAGGAGAGTCAAAAACGTGAAAATCAGTTTTTGTGTAAAAATGTACTGAAAACCCGACTCACGTGCACTTGAATGCACATATCTCTGGAACGGCTATACCAATATGGCTCAAATTAAATAGGATTCCTCCGGTGACAATACTTTGCAATTTAAGAATCCATTTGTGAGTCATTTTCATTTTTTACAATTCAATTTTCTGAGAATTTTCTAAAAATTTCGTACATTTTCACACGTGTTCACATTTCATAATTTTTCAGCACGAAGAAACATTTTATGCACTTTTTGAATACGTAAAACGTCAAGCGCGCTTGAATACCATTCAAATGACGCAAGCAACATGAATTTTCATTGAAGAATACGGTCAGGAGAGTCAAAAATGTGAAAATCAGTTTTTGTGTAAAAATGTACTGAAAACCCGACTCACGTGCACTTGAATGCACATATCTCTGGAACGGCTACACCGATATGGCTCAAATTCAATAGGAAACATCCGGTAATAATTCTGAACAAATTTGCTTTTGACACTTTAGGATTTGAGACTCCGTTCGAGAGTTATCGTGCTAACGTACAGACTACGACGACGACGACGTCGACGACGACGCCATTTTGCACCGGAGCTACCAGAACCGAGTATCCAAATAAAAAAAAGTGGAAATCAAGATTTGTTCCCATGGTGCACTGAGACTCTGGTCAAAATTTGAGCCCGATCGGAGTTCATTTACTCAAGCAATGTGGAGTTGAATTTTTGAGGCAAAACCAATACTTTTCCTAAGCACATTTCATGTGCGGAAAAGTAATAACAACAACGGTCGCAAAACCAAGAATCGCCATAATGATATTCGCAACAACAACGAACGCAACACCAACAAAAATTGCAAAATCAGCGTTAACTACAACGAACGTAATAACCATTCAAAAAACGAGTGGTTCAGTCAACGTGCTGGCCAAAAAAGGCCACAACAAAGCTCGGTCAATGTGGCCAACCAACTGCATCGCCGATACAGCCAGTCACTGCAACAACAACATATGCAGCAACAATTGGCACTTCTGATGCAAAATCCATTTGCATCTCTCATGATGTAAAATTGGGCTGTCATACAAACACAAACCAGAACGACGAGACGGAAATTACCGTCTATTACCAGAATGTGCGCAGTCTGAACAACAAGCAAAAAACATTTCATCGCTCATCTTCCTCGCTTGACTACAGCATCATTATACTGACAGAAACCTGGCTCCATGACGGTCACTACGATGCTGAATTTTTTGACGGCTATGTTGATAGACTGAAGTCCTCGCTTAGGCATCGTCCAGCATCATTTTGGACATTTGTGCAGTCTAAAAAAACCACCGACCATAAGCCGAAAACACTTCATTTCAAAAATGTCAAAACTTCAGATGAAAAGTCACAATCGAATATGTTTGCTGAATTCTTCTGCAGCAACTATGATCCAGTTCTAACTAAAACTCCAAGCTCAATTTGTTCGTGAGGAGCTAGCCAACATCAATACTAAAAAAGGTGTGGGTCCGGATGGGATTCACCCACTATTACTGAAAGGATGTGCGGCATCATTGGCAACACCGCTAACTGAAATTTACAATGAATCTCTAGCTCTTGGCATTTTCCCGGATCAATGGAAGCGGTCCAGTGTCACACCGATTTTTAAGAAGGGTGCTAGATCGAATATCGAAAATTACAGATGCATCGCCAAACTGCAAACTATTGCAAAATTTTTCGAACACCTTGTAAACGTCAAATTACTAGCACTGATTTGCGACAAATTATCACCAAACCAACATGGGTTCCTGAAGCACAGATCAACATCGTCAAACTTGACCGAATTTGTGCATTATGCCCATGGGGGTTTGAATGAACATGCTCAAATTGACGTTCTGTATACTGATTTCAGCAAAGCATTTGACAAGGTTGATCATCAAATCCTTCAACAGAAGCTGATTAAATTCAACTTGCCTCAAAATTTGCTAAACTGGCTGCAATCATACCTGACACACAGAACTCAATTTGTCAACTATGGGAAAAGTGAATCAACAGATTTCAACGTGACATCGGGAGTACCTCAGGGTAGCCATCTTGGGCCAACGTTGTTCCTGTTATTCATAAATGACATAATCAAAGACATGGAGGATGTTGTTGTTCTATTGTATGCTGATGATATAAAAATTACAAAAATCATTAGAAAACCGGAAGACAGCGCCACGCTTCAACTTGCAATTGATAAACTCAGGGAGTGGTGTGACAAGAACTCGCTTCATTTGAACCTTGACAAATGTGTTGTGCTGACAATACACAGGCTAAAAGAGCCCACTATGACCACTTACACATATGGCAACTACACTTTCAAACGAGTCGATGAACACAGAGATTTGGGTGTGCTCATTGATAGCAAACTCACTTTCAATCAACACATTGAAGTCATCACTGCAAAAGCGACTGCGGCTCTGGGGTTTGTTAAAAGGTTTTGTTATGACATCCCTGATACACAAACCTTGAAAGCGCTTTATTATGCGCTGGTCCAGTCTCTCCTCGAATATTGCAGTATTGTATGGATGCCGCATGCTGAAGTACACATTAATAAAATAGAGAGAGTGCTGAAGCAGTTCACTATGTTCGCTCTGAAAGAGTATCCATCTCCAGCTAATGGCTTCCACATCTCATCATATGTGGAGCGATTGGAAAAACTGCAGATGCATCCACTTCAGCGCAGAAGAGTAAACGTGGCAATTACGACTCTGTACGATATTCTGAACGGTCATTGGAACTGCCCATCGGTTCGAGCAGACATCGAGGTTAACCCCAATGAACGTAATCTTCGTCGGACAGAGTACATACGAATTACTGACAAAAAGATGAGAGTAACCCCTGCAGCACCACTTGCCCAAATGTGCAAATATGCGAACTCAGTGTCGGAGAATTTCAAAAATACCAGCGGTCGCTCAAACTTCATCACATCTGTGCGTAAAATACCGAACGAAGTATTCGAGACTCCGGCACTCGTATAGGATCTTTGGCGGACCTTTTATCGCAACTTCCCAAAATATGCTCTACATGAGCACCCCCCAGGTAACTCAATTTTGCACAGTATTTGTTCTCGCGGGGGAGATAGCAGGCTCTTCACTAATCTTAAACACTTTCCTCACATGCGAATGAGTGGTAAACACAACTGGAAGCGGTACAGACCAAAATAAGATGGCTAATCAGACGATGCTGACGGGATACCAGTGTCTGTCTAAGATCCATGCTTAGACCGCTCACTCTTTGTCATCCCCTTACGTCGTTTGACTTGGACGGCGAACAGTAGCCCGTATTCTGACAAAAAATGGTGTGTGCAGGTGCACCCTCACCCCGGTGCACTTGTAATTTTTTGCCTGAATGCCAGAGTGAACTGTACATCGTGACCGATCTGATCTGGACTGCTCGGGAATTTTTCTTATACTTTCTTTTTATCAATGCCTTGCCTGATGACATCGAAAAACGAAAGTACAATTCCAGGTTGTCGCATTTTATTCATGATAATTTAAAAAGCTTAAGATTTGTTGTTTGTCGATAGTAACTCGGGACTCCGTAGAAGCATGGACTTGCCGGTGTGTACGCGGGACTCGGGAAAATTTTTAGCCCCTACGAAGTATGGCACACCCCTTCATCAGTCAAACTCTAATGATGTGGTTTTAGTGAGGTTTTCCACGACACAAATTGTCCTCACACACGAAACATTAATCATGGGATGACTAATTTCGAACTACTCAAAAT
>CM059999.1:30357014-30398593 GCA_030463065.1 Aphidoletes aphidimyza
GACCAAGTCACGTATTGTGATAGTTTTTGTAAAACAAAATGTTTAGGTAGCCGTAATAATGTGTCAATAAATATATTCATTCAATTATTAGCAACAGAACGAATCGGTTGTGTTTTATTTTTACTCAGCTTACTTTGCGAATTATACCACACAAGAGGTTATGGTTTTTTTTTTGTTCCACACGCTAAACTGCATACGTTTCAAGTTTTTTTTGTTAATTGATTGTGCTTCTTACGTTCGAAGTTCGGATTTTTTTTTTAAAAATAAAAATGTCTTCATCAACGCCGAATTTTCCTAAACTTAAAGGTCGTGAGAATTTCAACACTTGGCTAACTTCGGCCAAGTCATATTTGATCATAAAGGGCTATATGGCAAATACTCGGACTGAACTTGCAACGTCGGCATCGGCAGCTGAGAAAGAAAAAGATGAAAAGGCGATGGCTGAAATTACGCTTTTATTAGAACCACAATGTTACACATACATTGAGGGTGCTAGTAACGCAAAGGAAGCGTGGAATGCGATAATCAAAGCTTTTTCGGACACCGGTGTTTGCAGACAATTGAATCTTTTGATAAGTCTTGTTACTTTGAAATTATCTGATTGCGATTCAATGGAGGATTATGTTCAGAAACGAAACGTATTATGGCAAAAGAATAAGTCCGTTGGTTTCGACTATTTTACTTAAGCTGTGATATATCTTTAACGTAGCGTCCTTTTGACTATATAATTCTTTTAGATTATGCATATGTGCCTTAGTTTTCTTATATTTCTGTTCCTTTTGACAGTAAATGGCTCAAATATTGTATTATACGTTTTTCATTGATGTATCGGGACTAAATCCCTTGTTTCGAAAAAATCAGGTTTTTTCAAGGAGGCTTCGCTAACTTGTTTTCCTGTAACTGTACTAATTATTCAGCCAGAACTTGGCGGTGACAAATAAATAAATAAATTTCAAGCAATCGTTCTCAGACTCAATATGTTTGGACAGTCTAGCATCATCTGCAAATTTATGGTCATTTGAATGGGATATTGTTCATTTGTACCGAATTTCTGAAAGTTTCAGTTTATTTCGAATATCTTCTACATTTATTATTTGATTGAAGTGGTTGATGGCTCAAAATCTGTGTATAGTTGGTGCCAAAAGATCGAGTGTATAAAATTGAAAAAATCTGTAGTGGTTCTTGAGATATAGCTCGATAAAGGTGAGTCACATCGGAAAAAAATCATGGGTAGAGGGCCTTTGTGAACCCGTAACTCTCTCGTCTATCCATCGATTTCAAAAAGTGAACACAAATAATTTTCGGGTCGCCTATACCTTTCAGACGCGGGTCTTCTTTTTAAAATATCTCAAACGGTACTCGACTTATGATCCATAACGTCGGTGTTATACCCGAAATTTTTTTCACATTTTGGACTGTAGCTAGGCCCCAATGCTTAAGAAATTCAAAATGTTTGCATTTTTGGAACCAGGAGGCATCACACTAACAGAAAATAATTGGTAAAAGATTTGCGTAAAAATGCTGTAGATGCTTGTGATATTCATCGTTCAGGGCCGATGAGGCGCCATCAAACGTGCTTCAATAAGTCTGAAAATTTACAGAGGTCATTTTTATAAACGGGATTTTTCGCCTCAGAACGCCGATTTTTGAGATTTTTTGCACTAGAGGTACACCAAAAAGTGTACCAATTACTCATAAACTCTGCATAACTCTGCATAACTCACACTAAAAATGTGAATTTTGGGGGTCAAGTACCTTCAGGGCCGATGAAGCGCCATCAAACGTGCTCCGATCAGTCTGAAAATTTACAGAGGTTATTTTTATACATAACCTCGATAGAAAATGCATCGTGCCGATTGAAATTCGACAAGAGTGGAAATGCCTACCACTCTAATGTATAGCATTTAATAATATGTACATCGACGAATGCGATTTGATATAAGTATATATATATAATAATTGCAAATTTGAGCGAAAAACCCTCGAAAAATGGGTGAAATTCGATTTTTCAGCGTTTTAGCTAAAAATTGACACTTGGGACCGAGTGACTAATATTTTAAGATTGATGCAGAATGAAAAGACGAAACTTTTTGGAAGAAAAAAATGAAAAAAGATATATACGTCAATTCGAGTTTTTTACGTTTGAAGATTTGAAAATAAAAAATATGTACCCAATGTACCCGGAGGTATCCGATCATGATTTATTCTGATAGAGCACTTCAATACCTATCCAGGGATATGCTGATGTCAAAAATCCATTTACGGGTTACAAAGTTGTGTTTGGTTTAATGTGTTTTCCAAAAAAATTCGAAAAATTCGATAGTCTTCGCCAGAAAACCAGTCTACAGAATGAGCTAATATTTTGGCTATCCCATTTTTTAGCAAAAATATGAAACTAATAAAAGGCTCAAACCAAATCGGAGACCCATCATACAAAAAATTGTTCGATTTCGTGTGGAATAGTCGACATATTTCTTTGTAAATGAAATGTAAAATTGTTTGTAATTGTAAATAATATTATTCGTACCCAATAGGAGTTGAATTGAACTTAGAAATAAGAAAATACTTGTACAAATCAAATGAAATGATACCATCAAAAATAGCAATAAGTTGAACAAAAGTAATCTTTCAAGTCAGGAATGGCCGGCATTAGCTTACCGTTGACATGTGAATATTCGCAAAACAAGATCATGATTGTAAATAACCACTCATTTTATATAAACATGAATTTTAAATTAAAAAAATGTATAGCATTTGAAGTATATTTTGTAATGGAATAATGATTCTAGCCAAACAGCAAAAACAATTTCAGCATCACACAAAAATATGGCGTCTGCACCACATTATAGCACCACATACAGATCACTCGGTTTTTTTCAATTGAAGTTTATTTTTGATATTTTTTTGGTCAAATATCATCGTTACTGTCAAAATAAAGTGTTTTTATTCGTTTTTTTGTGTTTTGAGCCCCCAAAAAACATCCGAACCAAATTCCATAACGAAAATTGATTTCAATGCCATCAAACAATGTTTGTTGGAATGTGGAGGAATTCAGTCTACTGCTCGAACTCTTGGCATCACACTCAGCACATAACAGTGCCATTTGAAAAAAATAAAGGACAGATTTGATGATATTTCTTGAGTCGCCGATTTTTTTTTTTTTTTGGAAAACATTAGTTCTTTCAGTAGTAGAAGAACTGCTGAAAACATGGTATGCTTTTTTTCATCTTTTCCCTTTTTCGTGGTTTTCAATGGATTTTCCTTTATATTTATACAGGTTTTCTCTCACACCCAAGAAAAAGATTTTGTGAAGCTTTGGATTTTGATCTGATGAAAAAGTGCCATTTTCTCTGGAAGTTTCAGGGAGGGGCGGAGAAAAAAGATTCAAATAGAAAGTCTTTATTTGTTCATGTATATTTTCGCAGAATTTTATAGCATTTCACAGCATTTGATTTGGGAAATAGAGTATGTTGTTCGCATGAAAGGTGAAGAAAATATAAAATTATTAGCTATCGTATCATTTATAGATACATTTTTGACATGATAATCATTATCTGAAATAAATGCTCATTTCTTCACTTTTCATGCGAAATAGCCTGAAAATGATGAATTTACACCTGTAATGGCGAGTTGGGAAGATTGTTGCAAACTGGTGCGTTTTCCGACCACAACACGAACTTGTATCGTTCCAAATCACTAGGCAATCGATTCCTTAGCGAAAATAAGTCAGATAAGGTTAAACGCAAGACTTTCTATGTTGATTTAGCGACTCTTGTTGTGGGCTATATGACATTGAGTCGACCATTCGCGTGTTTTCGAAAAATACACAACTTTGGGCGCCTATAACTGCCGAAATATTCATCGTAGAAATATCATATGCACATCAAATCGGATTAATTTGAGCCACATAAACTGGAAATGTCATCAAAAGATGTAAAATATAATTTGTTTTTGAACTTTCATTCAAAAAACGGGAATTTTCACCTCGGAGCGCCGATTTTTGAGATTTGATGCAATAAAAGTACACGAAAAAGTTTACCAATTACACTCACTCTGCATAGCCCATAATTAGAGTACAAAAATAACTCTTATTAAGTTTGAACACAATCGGACTATTATTACATGAACAGATCGGCAAAAAATTGAATTTTCCCTCAAAATCGTTGATCGACCTTGAAAATCTTGGGGATCAGTCGGCGCCACTAAACGTCTACCGATTGAGCTAAAAATTTGCAGGGACCATTTTTTTACCCAACCTCCATAGAAAATGCATCAGGCCAGGCTCTCGCTTCCAAGTTGTTAATTCCCTCCCGCCCTAATGCACAGGTTTCAAAAATCAACAAAAGGCCCCAACGAAAATTTTTCACCTGAAAATTTCGGTTCCAGGGAAAAAAATTGAATTTCTACATATTGTTTTTTCGACTGATATTAATGAAAAATATGATGAGTCGAAAAAAAAATCAAATTTGCGATTTTTTGTATTTTTTCAAGAAAAAAAGATAAATTTTGAAATATATGCCTTGAATAAATACAACAAATAATATTCCGTGAACCGTTCGATCTGGGTACTTTCGGCAATTGTTAGATAATTCGAGACTATATAAGAAGGATTAACCTCGAAAACTCCTTTTCTAGGGGTAAATGATGCTCACAAAATGAGGCTATATTTCACCCTTAAGAGGTGATTTTTTGCAGAGAGTAATCTCAAAATCCTTACCATTTCAAGAGTATCACAAATTGCAAATCTCTTGGAGGGCCGAAAATTGGGACCACTATGCAATTTTCAAATCGTTATACCTACAAAATGGTAGGGATTTTGAATTAACATAAACATATTAATTTTCAAATTCTCTTGCGATGGCAACATTAACAGAAATCGATATACTAAACAAAAATTCATTTTTTTCTGTTTTGTCCTCAGTTCTTTTATGAGATTTCGTTGAAATTTTGTGCGCGTGTAGAAGTCAAGGGGGCGCGGAAGGTGCCAGGGGGGCTGCGTCCCCCCTAAAGTCAGTTTAAAGTCAGGATAACAAATGTAATCCAATTTATTTTTGAATTCTGAATATGGTTTACAAAACGTTGCGGTAAACTAAATAAGATGAAAAAACCTCTGAACGTGCACTCTAGTTCACGTTCATATGGCATGGACAAATTCTCCGTGATCAAATTCTGTTCAACTCCATCGACCGAATTGTGAAATTTAGAATTGTGAAAAAAACATAGATAACTCACTACCTCATCTTCATTCATGACGCTATCAACGGATTTATACCTATCCAAAATAAGCTCCCTCTACAATTCAAATGGCAAATTTTGTACTTTCTTTTATATATATATAGATTATATCACAACTTGATTTGTCAACTCTGACATAAATAGCCAAAAACAAATTTTTGGGGAAAATGATGATCGAAGTTCCAACTTCAATAAATTAGGAACGGTTGATTTGATTTTGATGGTTGAACCCTCTTTAGATAGGTATTGATATTTTGCATATGCCAAGGTATATTTTTCGTCAAAATAACGAAAAACTACAAAAATCGATTTCCAATTTTTCAGTTCTTTCGAATTGGTGACCAAACCCAAAATTATAGATTACTTTCACACTAAGAAAATATTTAAAGATTAGCTCAATACCCTCCCAGTGAACCAATAGTAATGGCTTAATTTATGATGGATAAAAAAAGGTAAAAAATGAGTAAAACATGCATGAAATATGCATTTTTCTTCTTTCCAGATATGCATAAAAAAAGGTAAAATATGGGTAAAATTTTTAATAACTATTTCTGTTCCTTTTGACAGTAAATGGCTAAAATATTTTATTATACGTTTACTCATTGATGTATCTGCACAAAATCCCTTGCTTCGAAAAAATCAGGTTTTTTCAAGGAGGCTTCGCTAACTTGTTTTCCTGTAACTGCACAAATTGTTCAGCCAGAACTTGGCGGTGACAAATAAATAAATAAATAAATAAATATGCATAAATTATGCATACAGCCATTACTTTTTGCAGCTTTATATAAGCATAAATTATGCGAAAAGCCATTACTATTGGTTCACTGGGTAGTCTAGTAAAATGAAAATAATGGCAAAATTGAGCCAAAATCTTCGAATTTCATTTTATCCTTACGGATATCCACCCAATCACTATATCGAACAAATATTGCCCATGTCGTGGTCTGTGGACACGAATTAATCGATCTAATGAGGATGTCTATGGAATTTTTTTGTAAGATGATAGTGTTATGGAGTATACCTCCCGGTGGGTAATCTCACTGTCGATAGTACTCTTCAATATCTTTCCCATCAAAATCGGTTGACGCGTTTAAAAGTTGTGTACGTTTTCCCGGAAAGGAGGGTTTCCCCTGAAAATAGCGTGTGTGTGTGACTTTGTACCTTGTCGCGATTTCTGTGATGTATAACATTATATTTGGGGAGTGTGGGGGCAGTTCAAAACCGTCGAGAAAGGCCGAACTTCTTTACTTATAATAAATTAAAAAGGGGGCGAGTTTCAGAGTGTCGGCTTTTTTCAATATTTCATAATTTCGCTAATACGCTAGGTAGATAATACTGTGCAACATTTTTCGAGTGATGTTCTCGGGGGTGAACCGAACCAATATAAAATGAAAGTACTATTATATAGTAGTAAAATCCCAAAGGGATTTTTCGAAATTGGCTCGAATAAAAAAATTTCATTATCACTCACGTTTTCGCTTTCAGTACGATTTTTCAAAAGAAGTACCTCTCATTTGGGAGATTGGTTCTTAATAGATGTGTTTTATATTATCACTAAATAGTAAAATCACCCACCTTGGAAACTCAACCATATCTCCCAAACGGTGGGAGATATGATTATTCTGTCTTCAGCAAAGTTGTAGATCTTGACATGACAAAAAATATCTCCCGAGGGGTCGACCCCAAAAAATCAACCCTGGGGGGCGAAAAATACCCCCCAAAATGGTAATATTCGGGGTTAATTTTGACCCTCTGGGAGTATTTTCTTTGGGTCAACTCCTGCACAGAAATGGTTTACCACGTCAAGATCTATAACTTTCCTCTGGATAGTAAAATCGAATCTCCTACCGTTTATGAAATATTGTTGTGTGTGAACAAAGGGGTAAAAAAGTGGCATTTTTTGAACATTTTGCTATATTTGTGGTTCTAGATGTGACTTTTTGGTATCATAGTGTTCAGCAAAGTTGTTCAGTATATTCAGGGCTACAACTTTGCTTCAAATTGTAAAGGAAAATTCCAAGCCGTTCACGAAATAAAGGCCTCCAAAGAGAGGTACTTTTTTTGAAAAATCATACTGAAAGCGAAATTATGTGTGATAATGAAATTTTTTTATTCGAGCCAATTTCGAAAAATCCCTTTGGGGTTTTACTACTATATAATAGCACTTTCATTTCATATTGGTTCGGTTCACCCCCGAGTGTTGCACTGTGTAATCCGCAGATACCACAAATGAAAATAGGCTTTAAATTAGTCCTTGGAATGAAAGAAATCTATAATCGGGTTTGGTCACCCCATCGAAAAAACTGAAAAATGACGGAAAATCCCAAAAAAATAGATTTTCGATTTTTCAGTTTTTTCGATGTGGTGACCAAACCAAATATAGATTTCTTTCATTAAAGGACTAATTTTGAGCTCTGATAACCTTTCATTTGCGATATCTGCAGATTTTCTATTTTGTTTTAATTTTTGCGAACATTTTCGCGAACATTGTCTGAAAAATTCCACGATTGGAGTGATTCAAGGTGGTTTCACTAATGAGAGCAATTAATGAGTAAAACTTATCAATTTGCTCCAATTTTGAGCTCTCTGAGAGAATGTTCGAACACAATTTTCGCGAACAAGTTCACAGCCAGCACTAAAGTTATATATTGCTGAACAAATTGGTTTTGGCTGATATCATAGCAAAATATTCCATTATATTGGGCTTTTCAATTACCCCCTAGGGGTAATAGATGACTTTTTTCTCACAAAGTATCATCAACAAAGTTTCGTCACATTGCCCACAACGGAATACTAAAAATGGAAAAAATTGAGTTTATAAGATCAAAACGCGTAAAACAAAATTATCTAAAATGAACCGATATGGACAACTAGTTAAAGCTAGTTATGACCTCTACTTAAACGGTATAAAAGTCGCACCCATGTCCCTGACGAAAAGTTGAAAATTGACTCGAACACTTCAAAATCTCTTACCTCTATGCCGTTTCCCGGAATTCGAACGCAAACTTCATCTTTGGTGTAGTCATGGCTCAAGACTTCTGCACCACTTTCCCTTCCATTATATGTTATGTAAATGCGTTGACCAGGCGTCAAATTAACATTCATTACACTTTGGAATCCAGGACCAATTAGCTCAGAACCAGAATATTCATTAGAGCCTATCATTCCTTGGTTCAAGTCGAAACGTACCATATACTTTGTGTCTGTAGTAAGCATTATGGAATTGTTATTTCGTGCTCCCATTGAAGATGTTTTAACTTTTTGGATTATGCCACTATAATAAAGTCTATTTGGTCCGGGTGCACAGACTCTTGTGCCAACTATTGATCTTTTCGCTAATCGTTTGCTTGTAGACATTCTGAATATAGCTTGGGCTGGTTATGATAGTGGTGCACAGCTGGTTTTTGTACTATTCACTGTAAATTTGTTGCAGCCAATTCAATTAGTTTTTTCTGCTTAGTAATGGGTGGGAATGGCTAATGTGTAGCTCATAATCACTCTTGAACATACTTTACAATTAATCTTGTTGTTTACAATAAATGTTTCGAAATATTACTAAAAGATTCGCATTCAGAAAAGAATCATTCAATTTTATATAAACATCAATTGTATATCAAAAAACATTTGAGAACACTAAGTCACTCACACATTTTATTCATTATGTCACTCAAATTCGGCCTTTAATTTACTTATTTTTTAGATCGTCTTTGAATGAAACTTTGGTGAACATTACTGCAAACTACTCGAAAATTACTCTGACGTTGTAAGAAAAATATAAATATTCAAACTTTCCAATTATTATTACACATAACGGATGCAAAGTTCTCATCATTTGACGCGGACTGTTGTGAATGAACTATCAAGAACGAAACTCAAACTTGAACTAAGCACAACATTCCAATTCTCCTACGTTTCGTGTTGCTATTGCTCAATATCAAAATATTTACATGCACAATACAACAAAACATTTTGAGCGCTCTTACCATCGGTGCCTATATATTCACATATCAAACCAATATAAAATAACATTTTGAAGGAGGATGTGATTTTTATTTGAATTACTTTTTTACTGTCTGTCTTTGTATCGATTTTGTATTATTTATCAGTTACATTTCAAGCCTATAAAATTCTATCATCTGATTCTGAAATGAATGTCCAATAACTTACCAATTACGATATACCACTTTCTGAATTAAAATAGTATTTTAACAACAATTCTCATTTTTAATACAATTAGAGTGTGGTTTATAGCTCAATCTCATGCGCACACACATGAAAACTTCATGTATATGGCTAACGTAAACAAAGGAAAATGTATACACTTGGTTGTGTCCACTTGACGTAAGGTTAGTTGAGAGGGAATCATATTTGTTTTCATTCCATCTCGTTCGAAAGCGGCATTCGTACCAGCTGATGCGCGCATACCTTTTTGTTACTCTGCGCCTTCTTTTGCTTTATCACATTTGTACGTCTAATGAGGGAGATTGACGCAAGCGAGTTTCTACAATCGATAATATTTCTTCTACACTCTGAAAAGGGGAAATAACATATATATAACAAGTTTTGTGGTATACGAATGGTACTGGCAACAACCACATTGATATTTCATTATACGTTTAGGAGGGGACTGCCTTCACATCAACTTGTGTATTGTTATTATAATTTATTCAGAGTGAAAGAGATGCTATGCGTATACATATATATACTTTTTTCCTACAGCTGGCTTTTGTGAAGCAACATATGTACTCTTTTGAAATTAAAAACAATACTGCGTCAAAGCTTTGCTTACCCACAATGCCAAAAAAACCAAATGAATATCATGAATTGTACTTGTCTTTGTTGAGATATGCTGATCACCGATATACGATGGAATACAATAGATCCAGTGGCAGTACAGGGTTTTATAATATTATTTGCTGCCATATCAGGAGTAAATAAGTTTTTTATAGTATTTTTCATAGAAAATAATTCGACAAAAGAGCCATTTTAAGTTACTATCTTTACTGTTATATGTATCACTTGCAGAATGAGTTTCTTGAGAACGAAGAATGAATATGTATCACATATTCGATGGACTTTCATTTTTATATATTACACGAAATGACCTATTTCGTAGATTGCGAGAAAAAGAAACTGCTTTCCCGTTCGGTAGCTGCTTCCCAGATATTTCTTTTCCGCACACATGTATTGAAATATTGCAATCGATAATAATATTAGAAAATTAGCTTTCTGTTCGTTTTTAACTCATATTTATGGACCTGTGAACCGTATCCACCTTTATTTGTTTCATATAAAGGAATTCGTTTAGTTGTTTGTTTTCCAATCCTGCCTTTTTCGCGTTGATATGAAAATTGGTTTTTCTGAATTTTGGACCAGTCAAGAGAGAAAGTATCGGTTCTGCCATGAAAACGGGCAAAATACTATTTTGTCATACAATGTACTGTATTTGGGCATGGTATTTCGCTATGAAATGACTACTCGACCATTCCATACCAAATCGATCAAAATCTGGATCGACCCCCTAGGATCCGGGATGTCTATACATGGTTCGATTAGTTTGAGTCCAACTAAGAAAAATCCGGCCTCGGTTTGTCAAAATCCTTATGGGTTTTCAATATAGAGGCCCAACTTTTGATGATCGATATCTCTCTCAATTTGAAAAGTATGAAAACGGCATTAATCTCATTTGAAAGATATTGAAGTCTACTTTATTTATTATTTGAAGATTTTTTGAAAAAAATAATTTTTGACACTAAAATCGACATTTCAATTTTCAAACTCAAATATCTCGAAAACGCGTATACAATTTTTTTTCAAACCAACGATGCCATCCGATAGTTTAACTCAAGGGCTATCATTTGGCGGTGTCAAAAATATGGACAAGTTAACACACAGCTATCTGTATTGAAAAATGTCTCGGGGTGTTGGTTTTTTGGGTTTTTTTCACTTATTTGAACCCAAATTAGTCTCATATTCAACACGATCAGATAGTACTCGTCAATACCTTTCCAACGGTATATAATTTGTCATATTTTTGAGCATAAATAAGCGATAATTTCTTCACATTGTCATCAGGTGTCAAAATTGGAAAATTATCTTTTTTTCACATTTTAGGTCAATTCTAAGTGCTACGCAAAATCGTCTATGCTGATTTCATTTTATTTAAATAAGCCTCGAGTTCATAATCAGAGGCTAAAATGTGATTTGTGGGTGATTTTTCGTATTATTGAAGTTTTGGTGTTATCTAAGACACCCAGATGGAAAAATCTGCCGCCCACATTTCGAAAAATTAGGGAAACGACAGTTTATGAACAATTTAAATACATTTCGTATAAACTGATCCAATACTGATAGTATTGGTTCTACAGTTTATATAAATTTCGAATGAATCAAAGAATTAGTGCAATTCTATTGGCTAAGTACAAAGCGGTGAAGCGACATACAAATGCACTAGCGCACGTAGTAGGCTACACCATATGATTTGCATAGCGTAGTTAGGGCACGTAGTCTCATCGTTGCACCGCTTTGGCTAAGTACATTCAAATTTTTCATAAACTGTCGTTTCTGTCATAGTATGCGCTATGCTAAGGAGTATAATCAATGGGCAGGTTGTATATTGTAAACGCATAGCGCATAATATGATATAAACGACAGTTTATGAAAAATTTGAATCGAAAAAAACGAAAAATCACCCTCAAATCACGTTTTAGCCTCTGATTATGAACTCGAGGCTTATTTAAATAAAATGAAATCAGCATAGACGATTTTGCGTAGCACTTAGAATTGACCTAAAATGTGAAAAAAGGATAATTTTCCAATTTTGACACCTGATGACAATGTGAAGAAATTATCGCTTATTTATGCTCAAAAGTATGACAAATTATATACCGTTGGAAAGGTATTGACGAGTACTATCTGATCGTGTTGAATATGAGACTAATTTGGGTTCAAATAAGTGAAAAAAACCCAAAAAACCAACACCCCGAGACATTTTTCAATACAGATAGCTGTGTGTTAACTTGTCCATATTTTTGATACAGCCAAATGATAGCCCTTGAGTTAAACTATCGGATGGCATCGTTGGTTTGAAAAAAAATTGTATACGCGTTTTCGAGATATTTGAGTTTGAAAATTGAAATGTCGATTTTAGTGTCAAAAATTATTTTTTTCAAAAAATCTTCAAATAATAAATAAAGTAGACTTCAATATCTTTCAAATGAGATTAATGCCGTTTTCATACTTTTCAAATTGAGAGAGATATCGATCATCAAAAGTTGGGCCTCTATATTGAAAACCCATAAGGATTTTGACAAACCGAGGCCGGATTTTTCTTAGTTGGACTCAAACTAATCGAACCATGTATAGACATCCCGGATCCTAGGGGGTCGATCCAGATTTTGATCGATTTGGTATGGAATGGTCGTACTGCAATATGAATGACTCCTTTCTTGAGATATATTCATATCAAACTTCGATTTTCAAAGAATTTCGAACATTTTCACATTCCATGATTTTCCAGTATGTATTACTTTTCCGCACATGAAATGTGCTCAGGAAAAGTATTGGTTTTGCCTCAAAACATTTTGCTTGAGTAAATGATTACCGATCGGCATAGGTTCTCAGGGGTCCGAGGGTCCGATTACCCCCCCCCCCCCCCTCAGCGATCGTTACCCGTCTAAGATTTTGAATCGATTTCCAAAAGTGATGACCTTTTTGTTATTTTTTGCTCTTAACTTTTTCTCAGACAGACTTTTTACACTACGACCATTCCATACCAGATCGATCAACATTCACATGGACCATCTCGGATTTGAAAAATTTATATATGGTTCGATAAGTTTAGGTCCAACTAAGAAAAATCCGGGGTCGGCTGGTCGAAATTTTCAACTTACCCAACAAAGTAAGGGTAAATTTTGACTATCGATATCTCAACCATTTCGAAAGGTAAAAAAACGAATTAAATCTTTTGAATCTTTAAACGCGATTATCTCGAAAACACGTATGCAAATTTTTTTTGAGTTAGAATCGGTTTCGGATAGGTGACCTCAAGCCCCTTCATCTGGCTGTATCGAAAATATGGACACTTTCATACCCATCCCAATATTTGGGTTTGAATGCAGGGATGTCCGTTTTCCATTTTTTTCACTGTACCACAAATAGGCCTGAAAAATGTCTTCCGCTGTGAAAAATGACTCTTCTGAGGCAAATTATTCTGGTTCTGAGATTCATAAATAAAATAATTCCATATTTGTGGTCGTAAAAAAGATTGGATTCAGAAAATGGATGGAACTGATTTTTAACTCACTGATTTTTAACTCACTGCTCCGAACCCATTTAAACTGATTATTTTGTGGAAGAAAGAGTCTAAACAGAATTTGAGGCCGATTGGATGACGTTTTCTTGTAATTTCACTATGTTTACTTTCACATTGAAACTTATTTTAAATAAATGGACTTACAGGCTTACTCTTTCGCACTATTAACCATCAAGTGATTTTGCAAAACTTGTTTTAATGTGTAAGTGAATATAGTGTAACTACAAGAAAACGTCATCCAATCGGCCTCAAATTTCATTTGGACCATTTTTTTTACAAAATTTGCAGTTTATATGTGTTCAGAGCAGTGAGTCAAACACCAGTGGTTCCACCTGTTTTCTGAATCCAATCTATTGTATGACCACATATATGGAATGATTGTATTTATAAATCTAAGAACCAATATAGTTTGTCCCAGGAAAGTCAAAAGGATCCGCGGAAAACATTTAGTACGCATATTTGCGGTACTTTCCATATTAAATTGAATTTTCAAGCAAAAACCCACATTCACTTGAGCCAAACGTGCGCCACACCGACTACTACGATATTGCTCAAAATTGGATGAAATCTTAGTGTTATTCATAACAAACTATATGTAATAGTGGTTCATGAGTCAAAGATTGGATTTGAGCAAATTTTAGAAATTCCACATCAAATATGGAATGATTGTATAACAGAATCTCAGAACTAATATATTATGGCCCAGGAAAGTCATATGGGCTCGCGAAAAACATTCAGTAGGCTTATTTGTGGTAATTTCATATAAAAATGGCATTTTGAGGGCAATAAACGCAAATTCACTAGAGATGCTCCAAAACGGCTATACCAATATTGCTCAAAATTTAATGGGATCTAAGTCTAATAATTTCCAAACAATGGTGAAAATTTGAAATCGATTGGTGGAGTGGTTTTTGAGCTATCGTGGTAACAAAAAACGTGACAACGGACGGCGTACGGCGGACAAAGGACAACGTGCCACAGCCCCACATCATCATGAGCTAAAAACGGTTTCACCGCATTCTCCTTTTAAGGTTTACATGTTATGTGAAACTAACCTTGATGACACAATTCCATCATCAAATGTATTCCCGAATGATTTTAATGTATACAGATGTGATAGGTCGACCCTTACTGAGAGTAATCAATCAAAAAAGAAGAAAAGTGGCGGTGGAGTTTTGATTGCAATTCATGAATCATTAAATTCTAACCTAATAGGAAATGGTGAAGCATTTGGTACAGAATTAATTTGCGTTCAGGTGAACCTTGGCGATTTTAATTTATTATTATTAGAATCATACATCTGACCAGGCTCACCATTGGCAGTCTACCAAGCAAATATGAATGCAATGAAATCATTTACATCTACAGCTAAGGCAAATGATACAATTATACATTCTGGTGACTTGAACTTGAGAGATTTATCATGGCTGACTGATGACGTAGACAATCCGCAAATTGCTTTCCCTCTAAATGCAACCAGCAAAGAGCAAACCACAATTATTGATTCGTGTCATGAACTTGGACTACATCAAATCAATAAATATTACAATACAAACAACCGACTATTGGATTTGGTTTGGACAGACGACACCGACTTGATAAAATGTGATGTATGTATTGATCAATTATTGAAAATTGAGTGTCACCACCCAGCCACTCAGCTGACAATTCTAAAATACATCAAGACCAATGATAGAATTGAAGATGCCAATACATTCCTTGATTTTCAATCAGCCAACTATGCAAACATCAATGAATCACTTGCATGCATAGAGTGGAATGCTTTACTTCAACTTTCAAAGATACCATTTAATGATAAAGTAGATAAGTTTTGTAACCAGCTCGGCTATGGGTTATTCACACATTTAGGAAAGTAGGAAAATATTACTAAAAATAAGAGTGATAACCCATATGCATTCGCTGTTACATAATATTATGAGATAGTTAAGTTTAATAGCTGGCTCAGCTATGGGTCATAGTTCATAGGAATTCACGATTACGTAATATTCCATAAGAATTCATATTGTATAACATGAATGGATTCATGTTATTTCATGTTATTTCATGTTATGAAATAAGTTCATAAAAAGTTAGAATTACGTCATACTACCATTAAGCGCACACACCAAACATCAAAGTAATGTACCGCTAATGCATTCAATCATCAAAGAAATACCGCTAAACCGCTTAAAACATCAAAGGAAATATACCGCTAATGCATTTTGAATGCATTCAATCATCAAAGGAATATACCGCTAATGTATTCCAAGTACCAAGGAATTTTACTGCCAACACATTTTCATGCATCAAAGTAATGCCGCTGATCATCAAAGGAATGCCGCGAACCATCAAAGGGTTACCGCCTAACATCAAAGAAATACCGCGGAATCCATGACCCAATATTGGAGAATATTAAATCTATTTTTATAATAAGCCATAAGTATGTAGAATTTAGTTGGTCACATGACCAAAAATTAGTATAAATAAATTGAATTACATTCGTAATCCTGACTTTTCCGCATTGATATGGAATTTGATTTTTCTCTTGAACAATTCCATTCATCGACCAGTCAGGAGAGAAAGTATTGGTTCTGCCATGAAAATGGGCAAAATGTTCAAAACACAAAACATTCTTTGACACAATAAAACAAATTGGCCATCTTCACTTTGCGATTTGAGACTCCTTTCTTGAGATATATTCATATCAAACTTCGATTTTCTAAGAATTTCGTACATTTTCACACGTATTCATATTCCATGATTTTTCGGCATGAAGATACATTTTGTGCATTGTATGAATATGTAAAACTTCAAGCGGACTCAAATACCTTTCAAATTATGCAAACTGCATGAATTTACATTGACCGTATTGGTCAGGAGAGTCAAAAATGTGAAAATCAGATTTTGTGTAAAAATGTACTGAAAACCCGACTCACGTGCACTTGAATGCACATATCTCTGGAACGGCTATACCAATATGGCTCAAATTAAATAGGAAACTTCCGGTGACAATACTGTGCAATTTAAGAATCCATTTGTGAGTCATTTTCATTTTTTACAGTTCAATTTTCTGAGAATTTTCTAAAAATTTCGTACATTTTCAGTAGTTTTCACATTTCATAATTTTTCAGCATGAAGAAACATTTTATGCACTTTTTGAATACGTAAAACGTCAAGCGCGCTTGAATACCATTCAAATGACGCAAGCAACATGAATTTTCATTGAAAAATACGGTCAGGAGAGTCAAAAATGTGAACATCAGTTTTTGTGTAAAAATGTACTGAAAACCCGACTCACGTGCACTTGAATGCACATATCTCTGGAACGACTACACCGATATGGCTCAAATTCAATAGGAAACATCCGGTAATAATACTGAACAAATTTGCTTTTGTCACTTTGGGATTTGAGACTCGGTTCGAGAGTTATCGTGTTAACGTACATACACAGACGACGACGACGACGACGACGCCATTTTGCACCGGAGCTACCAGAACCGAGTATCCAAATAAAAAAAGTGCAAATCAAGATTTGTTCCCATGGTGAACTGAGACTCTGGTCAAAATTTGAGCACGATCGGAGTTTATTTACTCAAGCAATGTGGAGTCGAATTTTTGAGGCAAAACCAATACTTTTCCTAAGCACATTTCATGTGCGGAAAAGTAATAAGCTAGCGTTTCTAAGGAGATTATCTCATTCGGTCTTCAGACTCGACTAGAATAACTAGTACAACTTGAAGATTGAAAGTTCTGATCTAAAGTCAGTTCTCAGACCCGACTGGAATAACTACGGTTATATTCGGTACAACTTGAGAATTTGATTATTTCAGTAGTTTGTTAGTTCAGTAAATTCTAAAATCCTTCAGACTTAAAATCAAAAGTAAAGTTTTATAAGTAAAGTAGAGTTTCGGCTAAAACAAGTCTAAGTGAAAATTGTCAGAATTAAAATATAAAGAAAATTCAAGAATTGTTTGGAATAAATTGAACAAGTCAAAATTGTCAAAGAGAATTGAGTTCACAATCATTCGGACATTGCAGAAATTTACCCTAAACCCCCAAACGGGTACAAACTGGCGCTGCGACAAAAACAATTCAGTTGGATAGATGCTCAGCGAGTTTTCTATCACAATTTAGAATTTATACTTTGATTCGCAAAGAACAGTCAGTTTTCAGTCAATAGAACTGAATAAAAAATAAAACGTCGAACAGCAATACGAATATAAATAGAACGAAATTTCATCTTAAATGACAAATTAAAAGCCAAGAACCAAACAAACTGGATTCGAAATATTAAAATTTGACACAAAACAAAGTGACTGGAAAGCTGAATTCTTGACGAATCTACTGAGAAGCTGGATTTTGACGAACTTTGAAGAAAGCTGAAATTTGACGAGTTTCTGGACAAACACATTTAACCAAGTTAAACTACTGTACACCAACAACATACGGGTCATTCGAAGAACAGATCATCGAGCAATTTTTTCAACAAAAGCGGTTCATCGAGCAAATTTTCAACGAAAAAAGCGGTTCTTCGAGCAAATACACACAAATTAAGCGGTTCTTCGAGCGTTCTTCTCATCAAACATATACATCTTTAGAAATTAATCATCTAATATTTTACGAAATTTGGATCAATAAGGAAATTAAGTAAGTAAAATCTTGATTTCTGAAGCATTTGGAGGAATACGTTCTTGAATTTATGTCCGAAATTAAAACAGCCTCGGATAAAATTAAAGGTAGAATTGAGAAGTTAGTTAAAGAACAACATTTGATTATGTTGCGAGTTGATAATTTGGGAAAAGAAAATATACCAAACTCGAATTCACGCGAACAAGCACAAAGAACAGAACAATTGAATAATTTAAATAATCGTCTGATTCAGATTGAGAACCAATTGAAAAAGGAAAGATATCAATTAAATAAGGTTACGACTGAAATAATTGATAAAATAGGCGATAAATTTGGACATTTATCGTTGAAAGTTGACGTTCAACTCCTAAACAACCCAATTTGGTAACCAAACCAACATTAGCGAATCCAAAACCTAAAGTTTCATCAACCATGTTTAATTTTCCTCAAACATATGAGAGCAATACTGACAGAATTGCTCGATTAGAATGGGAAAAGCTTACGAAAGAAGATTTGGATAAGAAAATGCAAAGAGATTATGAAAATTATCTAAGGAACTCACAAGCAAAACAGGGGGCTATCCCAAAAATTCAATCTCAAGATGTTCCTACAAGCATTTTTGATGATGAAATAAAATTATTTAGGCATGAGGAAGGAATGTTAAGGGAAAGTCAGAAGGAAAATAATCAAATTTATATTGATCAAAATGAATTAAATAAGACAATTTGCGAGGAAAATAACAAACGATTTAAACAATATATACCAACTCCTCAGAGAGTAGTGCCACAAAAGCATAAATTGTCAGACATTAAGGAAATTGATGATTTCGAAGAGAATGTACAGACAAATCAAAATGTTCGGCAAGTACAGGGTCTACAAAGACCAGATATTCTGCCAAATCAAAATTTATATAAAGGCAATTTGCAACAACGAAACGTTAATTTTGAAATGCCACCAAATGTTGAACCAATATCAAGGGGCAATGCGACATATAATGTGCCATCTAATGCACAGCGTAATATGTCAAATGATTTTCAATTTGGTGCTGAATGCACACCACAGTCAACATTACGCAATAATACATCTCCATTCTCGCAAAATCAAAATATGGTCAGAGATTCATTTTTGAGAAGACTAAGAATGATTCCAAAGTTTAATGGCGACTCATTCCAAGATTTAAGAGATTTTATCGACATTTCTGAAACCTTGTACTACTCATGTACAAACGAGCAGGAAGAGCAAGAATTCTTTGAGCAAATGTTAATTCAATTGCGTGGCGAACCTAAGACAGTAATAAGTCGCTTAGATAACTTTGATTGGAATGCAATCAAAGATGCATTGCTGAAGCATTTCTCATTTTTGTCAAACATACACAGAAAGGGACAGACGACTATTGAAAGAAAAAAATGCGGTTTATGCTAATTTATCTGAAGAGCAAAGATCTGAACATAACAGATTAGCTCGACGTGCCTTTTCGAAGGGTGTAGCAGATAAAAAATTACGCGACAAACTTTTGATTCGGGGCGCAAGTACCTTGGAGGACGCAATTGCATTCGCAATAGAAGCGGAAAATGATGCAATTACAGAAATTCCAAGGGGTGAATTATTCTGTACGTTCTGTAAAATCAATGGGCATCGAGAAATGGAATGCCGTCGTAAAGAGAATGAAAACAATGACATTGGAAAGCTTGTTTCGGCTTTGCGTGTTATGAATGGTAATTCTCGGGGTACTAATTTCACCCGACGAAACTTTGGTCCAAATAATAATCGAAATTTTGGTGGAAATAATTCAACAAATTTCAATAGAAATTGGTCAAATTCAAGTTCAAATTGGTCAAATCCTGGTCCAAATTGGACAAATTCAAACGGAAATCGCAATTTAAATTACGGAAATGGCAATACAAACAATAATGGTTATTCAAATAGAAATTGGAATGGCAATGGAAATTCTCAGAGAAATTGGAATGGCAATGGAAATTCTCAGAGAAATTGGAATGGCAATACGTTTGGTCGAAATGCCAATCAGACACAAACCAACCAAAATAATGAATTCTCGCAAAATCGTGGTAATTCGCAACAAAACATGCGACAACCACAAAGATCTAATAATTTGATACGAAATGCTCGCATAAATACAATTCAGACAGATCCACCGTATGAAAACGTGTCAAATGTTAATACGGATTTGTTTGACTATCAATCGGAAAAGTAAAGGGGATGAAATGTGTGGGCCAACATATTTCATCCAGTATTCCAAATTTGACAATAAATTTTCGTAATTCGGAAAATAATGAACACATTTGTAAGGTTTTAAAAGATTTTCACATAATTTCAAAATTAAAGTCAATCACACATTGCAAGATAGAAAACGAAATAAATTCGTCCAATTCCATATCATCAACACGTTTGCGTTTTAATGAATTTTGCACGGTTGTTTGAATTTGGCCTTGAGTCGATTGAATTTGGTCATTTGTAACGACTTTCACGTTGAATAAATGCAATATGGGTGACAAATTAAAATCCAAAATATTGCCAATTATTTTATAGCACTGTTTGCAGAACACGAATTTTCCGAATAAAACGATATTCTCACAGCGACGGAATTCCACGTAGATCTCTAAACGAATTACACAATTTGTTTTGTTTACAATTCTTTCACTTTAACACACGATATCAAAGCTTTTAAATCATCACAAAAATACTCACCGTTAAAATGTTGTTTGATGATAAAAGATTGATCAATGATGGGAATCTTGATGGAATTATCAACACAAGTTCCACATGCGAAGAAAGCGCAAATCAATGAAATTGGGAACATCTTCTTTTTATTATTTTTTGCAAAACGTCAGTCAAGGGCAAATTTTAAACCAATAGATCACCTTTCTTTTAATGAAATTCACGAATCTGATTAACGGGATTAGAACGTACTTTCTCCTCAAATTATGAAAACATAATGAGTTGAGATTTCGGTTGACAAATTTCTTTGGTGATTCATAATAAAAATGCTGCATTTTCATTTTGCTATGAAATATGTAAAATGACCAAAAATGCCCGAAAATCGAATTAACGCATGATGCATTTTTTTTCTAACGATAGTTTACATAAACAAATGGTGCGAGAATAAACACCACGCATAGTTGAGTTAAAATCTCGGTGGCTGCTTAAAATTATTAAGAGTCATTAAATTTGTAATTTTATGACCATGAAGTGTGCCTTTGCCGAAATTGGATTTGAGATTGAGTGATTTCAAGTGCAGGAATTTTTTTTGTTGTTATTATTTTCATTGGAATTGAATTTACTTTTCACAACATTTGTTGACTGAATTCTAAGAATTCTACAAAACAATTTTTTCTTTTCAGTAAAATGAAATATTTCAATTTAGTCTTATGCATGATTGGCTTGTATGGTATAAATGGCCAGAAATATGTAACGAGTAGAATAGGAGAATTAGCCTTATCAAATCAGAAATGGAATATTCAGTACGCATTAGATTTAGAAGAATATGTGTTTACAAGCAGCTTTTAAATGATTGCATTAATTCGATGGCAAAATTATGTAGAAAAAGCAGAAATAACTTATGCTATTATTTCATGGAACAAACAGAACGATTAAATTCAAACGTAAAAATGGATATGTCAAAATTGGATATTCTTAAAAGAGCCAAAAAATCATTTAATGTACGAGGGAATGTCTCGATATCGGACATTCCCAAACGGTCCAAAAATTGGTCGAATGTACGGGAGAATGTCTCGATATCGGACACTCCCAAGTGGTCCAATATTTGGTCGAATATACGGGAGAATGTCCGGAAATCGGACATACCCAAATGGTCCAAAGTTGCAGCAAGTGAACGGATGAATGTCCAAGAAACGGACAACCCCAAATGGACCAAAAATTCGTTAAATGTGGGGTACAATACCCCGAAAGGAGACATATTGAAAAGGGACAAACGATTAATTTGGTTCATTCCTATTATAGTTGGCATTACTGTAATGAGTCTTATTACGGGGCTAGCAGTAGCTCGACAAACTTTATTGGACGTAAAAAGGGAATTAAAACAAAGCATTCATTTATTAGAAAAATCAGCTAATGTTTCAATTCAATCACTGTCAATACAGAGAGAAACTTTAAAAGATTTAGACAATGCATTTTCCATGATGAGTGAGTCAATAAATAATTTGACAAATGAAGTAGACCAGGACAGACTATTCAACAATATTATTCACACGATATTGTTGGCCATGCAGGGGCATGAAAGATTTCAAACAAAGTTAAATCATTTGTATAGCGGGTCATATAACTCTCGGCTATTTGAAATAATAAATTACAAGAATTTTACCAATGTTTTAGACAAAATCAATGCAAAATTAAATTCAAAATTAACTTTACCGCACATAAATTCCATAATTTAACATCGAATTTTTGACACTTCATTGAACTATAACGGAACTCATATTATTTTTACGGTAGAATTGCCAATTCTATACAAGAAAAAATACGATTATTTTGAATTTTTACCTGTTCCAATGAGAGATGGAGAAATTGTGACAATATTAGACATGTCACCTTTGACATTTTATGTCGACAACTCAAATATTCATCAATTTTCGGAAAAAATCGGAAACAGTCAGTGTGAATTGTACGGGAACATTATGTTATGCAATACATTGATTGAAGATTGTGCAATACAGTCGTCATGCATGTTGAATTTGTTGACGAAAAATGATGACAGAAGTTGTGCTTATAGACAAATTCCAAGTCAAAACTATTTTGTCAAAATCACTGAATTGAAAATATATGCATTTATAATAAATCCGATCACAATTCTAATTCAATGCAACAATGAAGAGCAAAAAGCAAATTTGACACAAAGCAGTGATATCACCTTGGACAGGGGTTGCACGTTGTTCAAATATTCAAGAGAAACTCATTTCAATGAATCAAAACTTACTTCAATAAATGTCAAATCGAGTTTTGCCAAACTTGGAGAAAATTTTACGAATATGCCCAAAAGAAATGTGATCTTGCCAATTTCTCTCTGGAATAAACACGAATTACAGCTCATCGAAGCTCACAAAACAGTTGAAAATGTAAAAGAAGCAATTCCGATATTAAAAGATAACATTGAAAAGCTCACATTGAAAAAACCATTTTCTTCTATGTGGGGCAAAGTTAAGGGCTTTTTTGAAGAACAGATTGGACATTTTTTTCTATATGTCATGGGATTTCTAATATGCTTGATAATTATAAAGGCATTAATTGGCAAACTTCTAAAGTCTAAAAAATGATTTCCTCATTTCAGGATGAATTTCATCGTAAAATTTTGCATATTAATTGCATTCGCTGAGGGAACATTTCAAATAAATTTGATGCCGGATGATGAAATGAATGGGATAGTTTTTCAACCATTCGAAACGGTTTATATTCAAAAATCTTCACATTCTTTAACTAAATTCAATGTATCTGTATTAAAATACATAGATAGACATAGGCATATAATTGAGAATGATTCCACTTTAAAGCAGTTGAATTTGAAATGGAACCTGCAATCCAATGAAACAATTGCAAATATGTATCCATTATCAATAAGCCCAACGAAATTGCTTGAATTAAGTGAGAAAACTGAGTCATTTGCAATATCAGATTGCACCATTATCGATGTTTTGACAAATAAATTCCTTGAAATGAATCGGGAATTGAACAAATTGGCAAATTTGAATTTTAAAACGATTAGCTATTTTATACCAGCAGAACAGTTTCAATATGATGCAATGAGTTTGATATTTCGCCACATCAATAAAACAACTACTCCATTTAATCGGAAAATATTTTTCACAGAATTTTGGAAATATGTGACGAGTAAATATATATATAAAGACAATTTAATTTACATTGAATTTGAAATTCCTTTCTTCGATTCAGAGAAAATTGATTTATACACTGTAAACGTTAAGCCAATAATTTGGAAACATCAAGCTTATATTTTCAACACAAGCATAAGATATGCTATAATTGATTTGCCTAAAACGATCATGTATAACTAGTCTCGAATAAAATGATCTTTTTGATATGTTTAAAATCGGTGAATATGAACGTGGCCTAATTGAAAATAACTTGGTGTTTTCATGTATTTGTGTACGCATACAACGAAGTTTCTCCACATCAATACTGTCGTCCAGTAGTGACAACAATGTTTTACGACGTGTTGAATGTTGTCGTCGATGAGCGACAATCGTGCAATTCATTAACAAGACTAAATTTGTGCGTGTTGCTTAACGACAATCGCTGATTTTGTACCACTTTTCGAACAACAATGTGCCATTTTCAGCACAATATTGTGCCATTTTTAGCACAATGTGAGAATGTATACGTTGGTTGCCCAGCTGTCATTATCTTCATGCTATGGTGAACACATGCAACCAAAACTACTCTTTCATATTACTATATTCATTTTTTTCACTGAATGATGATATTGCTGTCGTTCCCGGGTGACAATGTTGTAACCCAGAAACAAAATCAATATCATCATTAGGGAGTCGGAATTTGTGTTCACTAATTCCTGAAAATAGCAACTACAAACAATCTCTGTTCATATTCACGACAACGCTGAATGTTTTTGTGAACGCATACAACAAAATATTTTATTCATTTTTGGCATATTATTTTATTCATTTTTGTCATTGCGTATGTAACGACAATATTGCTTTCGTCGGTAAGCGACGCGCAAAAATTCAGTCTCGTTTATGAATTGCACGATTGTCGCTCATCGACGACAACATTCAACACGTCGTAAAACATTGCTGGAGAAACTTCGTTGTATGCGTACACAAACACATGAAAACAACAAGTTATTTTCAATTAAGCCATGTTCATATTCACCGATTATAAACATATCAAACAGATCATTTTATTCGAGACTTATTATACACTACAGATAGTTACAGAAAAAATTGTTTTATCACGGGACAATCAATGTACTGTAAAATGGTGAAATCACCGTCAGATTCGTGTCATAATGGCCTTATTAGCATAAATAAAACCAATACAATTCACACAAATTGTTTCATAGCCATTAAAAATCAAAATATGATCACTCAAGTCAACAAACAGATGTATTTTACAGTATTTACACCACTTGACTTGATAATTTCGAAAAATTCATTGATTTATGCTATTCGCATCGACAGAGCGTCTAAAATTATCGATCATGTCAATTATAACGTTACGACAAGTTTTTTCCATTTTTCGGCCAATGAGCCGGGAAAGTTTGAAACATTCTTTCAAGAAAACGAAATCGAGGGGTATATCTCCAACAAATTCGATATATATCGCGAATCTCGAATGTTGTTAATCCTTGTGCTCATGATATTTTTTACTCTCTGTACTTTTGCATATGTTTATTCGGACAAAATGACATAAAAAACGTATTCAAGAACTTAAAATGCACGAAAACAAGATTTTACATTAGAAGTAAGAAAATTCTTCCTTTTGGGGGGAGTAATGTAACCAGCTCGGCTATGGGTTATTCACACATTTAGGAAAGTAGGAAAATATTACTAAAAATAAGAGTGATAACCCATATGCATTCGCTGTTACATAATATTATGAAATAGTTAAGTTTAATAGCTGGCTCAGCTATGAGTCATAGTTCATAGGAATTCACGATTACGTAATATTCCATAAGAATTCATATTGTATAACATGAATGGATTCATGTTATTTCATGTTATGAAATAAGTTCATAAAAAGTTAGAATTACGTCATACTACCATTAAGCGCACACACCAAACATCAAAGTAATGTACCGCTAATGCATTCAATCATCAAAGAAATACCGCTAAACCGCTTAAAACATCAAAGGAAATATACCGCTAATGCATTTTGAATGCATTCAATCATCAAAGGAATATACCGCTAATGTATTCCAAGTACCAAGGAATTTTACTGCCAACACATTTTCATGCATCAAAGTAATGCCGCTGATCATCAAAGAAATACCGCGGAATCCATGACCCAATATTGGAGAATATTAAATCTATTTTTATAATAAGCCACTTGGCTTATGTTTAGTATGTAGAATTTAGTTGGTCACATGACCAAAAATTAGTATAAATAAGCTAGCGTTTCTAAGGAGATTATCTCATTCGGTCTTCAGACCCGACTAGAATAACTAGTACAACTTGAAGATTGAAAGTTCTGATCTAAAGTCAGTTCTCAGACCCGACTGGAATAACTACGGTTATATTCGGTACAACTTGAGAATTTGATTATTTCAGTAGTTTGTTAGTTCAGTAAATTCTAAAATCCTTCAGACTTAGAATTTTAAAGTTAAAATCAAAAGTAAAGTTTTAAAAGTAAAGTAGAGTTTCGGCTAAAACAAGTCTAAGTGAAAATTGTCAGAATTAAAATATAAAGAAAATTCAAGAATTGTTTGGAATAAATTGAACAAGTCAAAATTGTCAAAGAGAATTGAGTTCACAATCATTCGGACATTGCAGAAATTTACCCTAAACCCCCAAACGGGTACAGTTTTATGAAGAAATTGATTCAGTTATCAAGAAACATGTTCAGACCAAAGCGCATAAATCATCATCACACCCCAAATGGTTTAACCCACAACTTATTAATTTGAAAAATAGACTGAATAAATTACGGTCTAAGAGAAAATGGTCAACAGAGGCAAACATGGAATTTTCGATGAAGCGAACTGAATATAATCGAAGTGTCAGAAAGGCCTATAACGATTATACAATTGAGATGGAACAAATGATAACCGATGATCCATTAAACTTTTACAAACATGTAAAATACTTGAACAAATGCAACGACAAATTACCGAATGTCATGGAGTTTAATGACCAGAAATCCAACAACGAATCAGAAACCGCGAATTTATTTGCTCAATTCTTCTCTACTGCTTACTCTAGATATAATCCAGAAGCAGTTAATAAGTTTGAATCCAACAACAAACATAGAAATGAATTGATTAATCTATGCAGTAACATTCCAAAAGTGGATATAACTGAAGAAACAGTGACGCAAGCAATCAACAACCTACCAAATAACTTGGTTTCAGGCCCGGATGGAATTCCAAACCTATTCATAAAAAATTGTCTAGAAAAATTAGTGAAACCAATTACGCTAATCCTCAGTGAATCCATGAAAACGGCGCAAGTACCTCAATGTTGGAAAACATCGTTTGTGAGACCGATATTCAAAAGTGGATCAAGAAATGACATTAGTAATTACAGAGGTGTGGCTCTCCAATGCGTAATAGCAAAGTTACTAGATTCAATATTAACATGCCATTTGAATTTTTACATTAAAAACATCATTAATGATAAATTGAATTACATTCGTAATCCTGACTTTTCCGCATTGATATGGAATTTGATTTTTCTCTTGAACAAATTCATTTATCGACCAGTCTCGACCAGGAGAGAAAGTATTGGTTCTGCCATGAAAATGGGCAAAATGTTCAAAACACAAAACATTCTTTGACACAATAAAACAAATTGGCCATCTTCACTTTGCGATTTGAGACTCCTTTCTTGAGATATATTCATATCAAACTTCGATTTTCGTATTCCATGATTTTTCGGCATGAAGATAAATTTTGTGCATTGTTTGAATATGTAAAACGTCAAGCGGACTCCAATATCTTTCAAATGATGCATATTGCATGAATTTTCATTGGAAAATACGGCAGGAGAGTCAAAAATGTGAAAATCAGTTTTTGTGTAAAAATGTACTGAAAACCCGACTCACGTGCACTTGAATGCACATATCTCTGGAACGGCTACACCGATATGGCTCAAATTAAATAGGAAACCTCCAGTGATAATACTGTGCAATTTAAGAATCCATTTGTGAGTCATTTTCATTTTTTACAATTCAATTTTCTGAGAATTTTCTAAAAATTTCGTACATTTTCACACGTGTTCACATTTCATGATTTTTCGGCATGAAGAAACATTTTATGCACTTTTTGAATACGTAAAACGTCAAGCGCACTTGAATACCATTCAAATGACGCAAACTGCATGAATTTTCGTTGAAAAATACGGTCAGGAGAGTCAAAAATGTGAAAATCAGTTTTTGTGTGAAAATGTACTGAAAACCCGACTCACGTGCACTTGAATGCACATATCTCTGGAACGGCTACACCGATATGGCTCAAATTCAATAGGAAACATCCGGTAATAATTCTGAACAAATTTGCTTTTGACACTTTGGGATTTGAGACTCCGTTCGAGAGTTATCGTGCTAACGTACAGACTACGACGACGACGACGACGACGACGACGACGACGACGACGCCATTTTGCACCGGAGCTACCAGAACCGAGTATCCAAATAAAAAAAGTGAAAATCAAGATTTGTTCCCATGGTGAACTGAGACTCTGGTCAAAATTTGAGCCCGATCGGAGTTCATTTACTCAAGCAATGTGGAGTTGAATTTTTGAGGCAAAACCAATACTTTTCCTAAGCACATTTCATGTGCGGAAAAGTAAAAGCCAGCACGGATTCATAAAGGGAAGATCAACAATCACGAATCTGGTCGAATTTGCTTCATCCACATTGAACAACTTATCGATGAACACTCAAACGGATGCAATCTACATTGATCTAGCAAAGGCATTTGATTCGGTAAATATTGATCTACTGATCCACAAACTCAACGTGGGTTTGATGCATGAGATTCTAAGATGGATTGAATCATATCTTAATGGTAGGAAACAAATAGTCAACATCGGTAATACGAAATCAATCCCGATTGACGTTACTTCTGGTACAGGTCAAGGCTACCCAATTGGTGCAACATTGTTTTTATTATTCATCATTGAATTACCATATTATGTTGAAAATTCTACATTACTTTCATTTGCAGATGATGTTAGACTATCCAAACATATTGAATCTGAAAACGATTGCTTGATATTACAAAACGACTTGGAAAACATTTCTGGCTTTTTCAGTAGAAACGATCTTAGATTGAATGTTAAAAAGACCAAAATTATGAGGTTTCACCGAATGGGTACAATAATTAATCATAACTATATCATTGGAAATGAAGTCATCCAGAGAGTCAATGAAATCAAAGACTTGGGAGTCATTCTTGATCAACTGAAAAACCTCTTGGCGCGGTAAAAAGTCGTGTCGCAAGCGAAAGCGGTGCACAAAATTACTGATATCAATTTTGTGACGCGGCTAGCGGATTATATTTATTTTTATGGATAACATTTTAGCCAAATATTTCAACAGCGGAATTTAAATATTAACAACTTTTAAATCGATTAAAATTGAAATAACCCGCTAGCCGCGTCACAAAATTGATATCAGTAATTTTGTGCACCGCTTTCGCTTGCGACACGAGTTTTTACCGCGCCAAGAGGTTTTTCAGTTGATATCAATACTTTTGTATTGGAACAATCGTAAAAACCCTGAAAATGTGAATTATAGAAGATTTTTTTTGTATCAGTTAACACATTTTCATGAAATATCCAATTTTAGGGCTTCATATTCGATTTTATTGTTGAACATGTTTTTGAAGCATATTGCAATATGAAAGACAATTGTCCATTTCAAATTGGATGGCTGTAAAATTGCAATTTAAATTCATTTTTGCTGATTGTTTGAGCATATTTTCAGGAAAAATAGCATTTTTGGCCATTTTTAGGGTGTTTTTTTCACTTTTTTTACTTTTTTACTTTTTTTCTTGTTCCTAACGGCATGCTCGGCTACCATATGATTTTATATACGTTTTTAAAATTAGAAAACATATTTTAATTAATATTTTTTTAATTTAATATAGTGTATGAAAACAAATGGTAGCTACCCTCCCGCTGATAGCCCATCTCCGCGCGATGGGAGGGGGGATAACATCGATATTTTAATCTTACATTGGCAATGTTTGGTTTATTTTTTTTATCGATTTTATGCTATGAGACTATCGCCCGTGTATTCTAGAATATTTTTTAGTATTAGTTCTCACATTTTGATGAAATATCACGTTTTTGCGCCTCAAATTCGGTTTAATTGCATAGATCACATTGCAATATGAAAGAGAATCGTGAATTTCAAATCAGAAAGCTTCGAAACTACAATTTAAATACATTCTTGCTTATTGTTTGAGCATAATTTCAGGAAAAATAGCATTTTTTGCCATTTTCAGGGTGTTTTTTCACTTCCGACCTCAATATCTCGAAAAAACGAATTTTCCCAGATATAACGAGTATGCAGCATTTTTCACCTATTATTACCCTAGAATCGTGGAAATTATGAAAAAAAAGTTCGGCGGACATTTTGAGATAGAGGACGTTATGTGTCAGACCGATTAGCAACTTTTCAGTTTTTGGCAAAAAAATTCCCAATAACGAATTATTTTTCAAATTGCTGACAAGCAGTTTGAAAGCTGACCTCAATACCTTTCAAATGATACCCATAACGTTTCTGTATGTGTTGTGGTTGAGGAACAGTGGCCGCTGGGAGGGGGGGCAGTTTTTCAAGTTCGAGGACCCCCCCTGGTCAGAGGGGTCCCCAGATCGAAAAAGTGTAGAACAAAAAATTCTTAGTTCTACTAGCCTATCAACTTCTGTGAGTCTCGTTGAAATCGATTGAAAGTACAGACAGACAAACATAGCCCCTTTTCATCATTTTGGGGGGGGGTGGGGGTAAATTTTTGATAATGTCATAACTTTTGAACGAATCAACCGATTTTGATGATATAGATATCGTTGGATTTGTATTCAAAATTAGAATCGAACTGAAACATATTACAAGGGGTTTTGATGAGTCTTCGATCTGTTATTGGAATTTTTGTCACTTTTTCAAACCTCCATATCAGGGGTCATCGGAGCTCAAATTTCGACTCCAAGACCTTTCCAATGATACTCAGCTCATTTTGATCGGTAATATGGTTTAAAATTTCGAAACTGCGTGTATATATAGGCTTGTGGCATTACACTAATATGCATGCATAGTAGTTGCTTGCGTCACTCGCGTGGACTACCGTCCACAGTGATAATCAACTCAATTTCAAATCACACATTGAATACATCATAGCCAAAGCCAAATCAAGACTAGCTTGGATTAAAAGATTTGGTCGTGATTTCAAGGATCCGTGGACTATCCGATTGCTCTTTTATACCTTTGTATTACAAATAATAGAATATGGATCGCAAGTTTGGAACCCATACATGAAAGGACAGACCAAAAGAATAGAATCAATCCAGAAACAATTCTTACTTTATGCTCTACGGAAATTAAAATGGCCGAATAGATTCCACCTACCAAAGTATGAAAATAGGCTAATGTTACTACATCTTATCACCTTGAAAGAGCGGAGAACAGTTGCTCAAGTAGTTTTTATTCACAAATTGATCATTGGTGAAATATCATCTAGTCATTTATTAGAAAATATCAATTTCCGTTTACCACATTACCAAACACGCAGTAGTAATCTATTAATAATACCATTTGAAAAAAGTAATTACAAGAAACACCAACCAATGAATTTTATGCTTGATACATTCAATGAATTTTCTGATAAAAAGATTCTCAATTATGATCAATATCTGGTTGATTTCAACGTGAGCACAGATACCATAAAAATGCGTTTGATTGAATATTTTAAAACTTTAAGAAGAGAAATGTGATAATAATCAATTTTGCAATCAGTTAATCGCAGCATTTTACTCCGTAACCGTTAGGGTTGGTAAATGGATTTACTGATCGGTGCTAGCAGACATTGATTATAAAAGAGTTTGTACATTATGTATATATAATTTTTTTTTTCTTTTTTTATATAAATTTATTAATAAACCACCTCTGGCGAAGAAACGCTGTAAGGTGCAGACCATTAACATAACATAACATTAACATTCCTGTGGGCTCATTTTTGGGGTTTCTCAAATGTTGGCCAATCGCAATACTTTTACGCATCACGTGGTGTCCTAACATTAGTTTGTATATCAACGTCTGTACCCATTTGTTGAATATTGTGTTTATTCTTCCATGGAGACAAAAATCATGCATTTTGTCCTCCAGAAGGACAAAGTGTTGATTTTAGACCTGTGGAGGAAAAAAAATGACTACTTTTTTCTATTGGCATTTTCCTAGCCTCGCACGCACTGGCGCACTCTAGTTCACATTCATTGTAATATGGCATCGACAAATTGTTGAATGATTTGAAGACTGTGGAACGACAATATATTTTCACAAACGCCACGTAAAATGTGATATCAGTCATTTTGAGGGCAGGATCTACTAGTGCGCCACTCTGTTTATACCTCGTTCAGAGGTTTTTCATCTTATATCAGTAGTTTTGTAAGATCAATTTGTAAAAAACACTTAAAAATGACAACTTTTTGAGATATATCATCAAATTCTGTTCAACTCCATCGACCGAAGTGTAATTTCTTAGTACCTTTGAAGTAAATACGGCGAAGATATGAGAAAATGAGCCAAAAGTTAAATTTTGAAATGTTGGGTTTGTTGAATATTCCATCTTCGAAAATTACAACTTCGAAAATTACATCTTCGAAAATTGCCATCATGGTCGATCATGGTCCATTGAGGTCTAAAACGGTAGCCAAAACATTACTGGCATGATTTGATAGTGTCAACCTGTCAACTCTGACACACAAGCCAAAACTGAATTTTTGGGTAAAATGATGATTGAAATTCCAACTTCTATAACTTGAGAATGGTTGATCCGAGTTTGATGGTTGAACCCTCGTTGGATAGGTATTGAGGTGTACTACCAAAGTGTAATTTTTCAGAATTTACGGTAATGGGTACGGGGGTCAAAATGACGAAAAACCGAAAAAATCGATTTCCGATTTTTCAGTTTTTTCGATGTGGTGACCAAACCTGATTACAGATTTCTTTCATACTCAGAACATATTTGTAGCTTAGCTCAATACCTTTCATTTGCGGTATCTGTCGATTTTCTACCTTGTGTGTTAGCGGAGCTATGGAATTTTGAAAAAAATCGACACCCCGACACTCTCCCCCTGCTTAATTCCTATATGTAAAGAAATTCGGCCGTTCTCGACGGTTTTGAACTGCCCCCCAGACTACCTAAAAATAATGTCATACATCACAGAGATCGAGAGAAGGTACGTCACACACACAAACACACACACACACACATACCAACGCACTTACGATGCGGTCTGCGTACTAGCGGGCATGACTCCTATCACCATAATGATAGGCGAGGACAACCAGTGCTACAACCTGAGAAAGACAGACGCGTCGAGTGCTAGACAAGCACGGAAGCAAGCAAAAGAGGAGTCGATGCGAAGATGGCAGACGGAATGGGACGCCTCGAAGGAGGGCAGATGGACCCACCAACTGATCCCAAACATAGCAGCCTGGACAAACAGAAAACACGGCGAAATAAATTTCGATCTGACGCAGTTCCTCTCAGGCCACGGGTGTTTCAGAAAGTACCTCCACAGATTTGGGCATGCAAGATCACCCTTCTGCCCTCACTGTGAGCAAACCGAAGAAACGGTCGACCACGTAGTCTTTTCCTGCCCCCGATTTGAATCAGAACGAGCGGAAATACTGACCCTGGCGGGGCAAAACACAAAAGCGGAGAACGTGGTACAGAGAATGTGCGCAGACGAGAACATATGGAACGCAGTGGGAGACGCAGTTTCCAAAATTATGTCCAGACTAAGGACAAAATGGAACGAAGATCAAGCAGCAGAAGAACAAGAAACAGAAACGACGGGCGCGTGAGCGCAGCAGGCCCCCCCGAAGGAATACCTAACGGTGGTCCCGGGGAGGATCAGCAGGAGACCGGGAGGCGGGTTTTAGTCGGTAAGAATCCGGCACACTGTCGCGTAGCTACGACGAACTCAGTGTCTATGCAAGATTTCCCCCTCCTAACAAAAAAAAAAAAAAAAAACACATACCAACACTATTTTCAGGGGAAACCCCCTCTCTAGGAAAACGTACACAACTTTTGAACAGGTCAACCGATTTTGATGGTTGAGCACTCGTTGGAAAGGTATTGAGGAGTACTATCGATTGGTCACTCAACGACAGTGGTCAAGATTACTCCCCGGGGGATATGCTATATCAAATGAAAAACCTCTCTGAACGAGGTAAAAATCGAGTGACAAAAGCAAAATGCAAAATACAAAATTTGTGGTATGAAATTTGTGACGAAAAAAAGTTATTTGAATTTTGTAAACAATTTTTCAGTGCATTAGAACCTGAAAGTTTGAAAAAAATCGGACAATGGTACGGACATACATACGTACATACATAAATACATACCCAAAAAATATTATAAATTGATAGATGGAGGCGCCACGAATAAAATTCAAATGGCCATAACTTTTCAACGTATGGTCCGATTTTGATGGTTGGGGTGTTGTTGAATTCGTATTAACGCGTAGAATCATAAAATACCCGGGTAAAAATAGATTCAATATTTTTGAACCTGATATTTTATGATGGCCATTAGCCGAAATTTTCCCACCGCGATATCTCCACTTGTGGTTGGTAAAATTTCGAGTGTGTATACTTTTTTGCGCTAATTTTCAAAGACCGTTCAGATGGTATATGACACAAATCGCTCGGACTCATAGATTTCGAAAGTTCGAAACTTGCTGTATATATACTGAGTAGACTTTTCGCACTAGAGGTGCTTTCGTCACTCGTGTGGACTACCACGTCCACTGTGATAATCTAAAAAAAGCACCCCCCCACGTCCCTTAAGCAAAAAAATTTGTGGTTCCACAAAAATTCATTTTGACGACGGCTTTCGTCTAGTTTGGTCCTAAGCTACACGCCAATGCCTATTTCACGAATTACATCGGTCGGCAACACATAGTCCAAAAATTCGCGTATATATAGTGTTGCACTCAAAAGTGTATTTTTCACTGCCATTCTCCGTGATATATATTATTATATATATATAGAATAAATTTTTTCTTTACGCCAAGATCTACAACTTTGCTCAAGACAGTAAAACCAAATTCTCAACCGTTCACGATATTCTAAATGTCAATATCATCACTAAATAGCAAACAACATCAAGAACCCACCATTTTAAATACTCACTTATATCTCGAAAACAGTTGGAATTTTGGTTTACTGTCTTAAGCAAAGTTGTAGATATTAACGTGATGAAAAAAAATTCTGCAGGAACTGACCCCAAAGAATCACTCGAAACATAGGGGTTAAAATGTCAAAAAAATTGGTGGAGCATTGTAAAGTTCCTAAATGCATAAAAATAAATTATGACGTGGCAGAGACAAACCGAGGGCAATTGGTATCACCATTTGACCCTTACTAAAAATAGTACAGGTCTTATTTCTTGGTGAGAACCGAATACATCACATTTTGAGATTTGATCCTGATTAACATAAAGAATCCGTGATAAATCGACAATTTTGATAAATATTATTTCTAAGCATGAGCTATTATGAGTTGTTTTCGTAAAAAAGATCATTTCATGTGTTTTATTATGGATTGTCACTTATACACCACAACTTTAAACCAGCATGCAAAGCAATGCAATGAAAAAATTGAATTACATTCGTAATCCTGACTTTTCCGCATTAATATGATTTTTTTTTTTCTCTTGAAAAATTTGATTATTCGACTAGTCAAGAGATAAAGTATAGGTTTTGCCATGAAAACGGAGACAATGTTATTTTTCATACAATGCGCTCTATTTGGACACGGTGTTTAGTGCACGTCGCTATGAAATTGCTACTGCAATATAGCTCATTTTCAAAACAAATAAATTGGCCATCTTCACTTTGCGATTTGAGACTCCTTTCTTGCGATATTTCATATCACAATTCGATTTTCAAGAATTTCGTACATTTTCACACGTATTCATATTCCATGATTTTTCGGCATGAAGATACATTTTGTGCATTGTTCGAATATGTAAAACATCGAGCTTGAAACTTGAATACCTTTCCAATGACGCAAACTGCATGAATTTTCATTGAAAAATACGGACAGGAGAGTCAAAAATGTGAAAATCATTTTTTGTGTAAAAATGTACTGAAAACCCGACTCACGTGCACTTGAAAGCTCGCCCATCCAGAACGGCATTACAAATATGGTTCAAATTCAATAGGAAACATCCGATGATAATACTGAATAAATTTGCTTTTGTCATCTTGGGATATGAGACTCCGTTCGAGAGTTACGATGCTAACGTACAGACTTCAACGACGACGACGACTGTACTGAAGTAAAAAGAACTTCTTCTAATTTCTTTCATTCAATCTCCTTTATTTTCTCTTCACTCTTTTTTCTGTGACTTCTTTAAACAGGGAGTTTTTACAAACTGTTACCTTAGAGCTCTTATCCTGAACTTCCTTTCATTTTGGCGGTCCTTATACACTAATTTTTCATGCGTTTTTCCAAATCACCGATTCCTTTTAAGAAATCGGTTCACATTTTACTTTTCCGCACACCACGTGATGCGATTGGCCAAAATTTTGGAAACCCCAAAAATGAGTTTTCTATAAGTTTGAAATTCCCAGGAATGCGGTGGAACCGTTTTTAGCTCATGTTGATGTGGGGCTGTGGCACGTTGTCCGTGTCCGTGTCCGTTGTCACATTTTTTGTTACCACGATAGCTCAAAAACGACTCCACCAATCGGTTTCAAATTTTCACCATTGTTTGGGAATTATTAGACTTAGATCCCATTAAATTTTGAGCAATATTGGTATAGCCGTTTTGGCGTGCCATGCTCTCAAGTGAATATACGTTTATTGCCCTTAAAATGCCATTTTTGAACGAAATTACCACAAATAAGCCTACTGAATGTTTTTCGCGAGCCCATATGACTTTCCTGGGCCAAACTATATTGGTCAATTTGGTCTTCTTAACATTCAATCTAAGATCATTGCGACTGAAAAAGATAGAAATGTTTTCCAAGTCATTTTGTAATTTCAAGCAATCGTTCTCAGACTCAATATGTTTGGACAGTCATCATCTGCAAATAAAAGTAGAATCGCATTACACATAATATGGTAATTCTATGATAAATAATAATAATAGTGTGGCTCCAATTGGGTAGCCCTGACCTGTACCAGAGGTAACATCAATTGGGATTGACTTCGTATAATCGATTTTTACTATTTGCTTTCTGCCATTCAGATAGGCTTCAATCCATCTTAGAATCTCGTGCTTTAGACCCATGACATTGAGTTTGTGGATCAGTAGATCAGTGTTTACGGAATCAAAAGCCTTTGCTAGATCAATATAGATTGCATCAGTTTGTGTATTCATCGACAAGTTGTTCAATGTGGACGATGCAAATTCAACTAGATTTGTAATTGTTGATCTTCCTTTTATGAAACCGTGCATCAATAATGATGTTCTTAATGTAAAAATTCAAACGATTATATCTAGAGTAAGCGGGAAAGAAGAAGAATTGAGCAAATAAATTAGCGGTTTCTGATTCGTTGTTGGATTTCTGTCCATTATATTCCATGGTATTTGGTAATTTATCATTGGATTTGTTCAAGTATTTTACGTATCTATAGAAGTTTAGTGGCTCATCAGATATCATTTGTTCCATTTCAATGGTATAATCGTTGTATGACTTTCTGACACTTCGATTATATTCAGTCCGCTTAATCAGAAATTCTTTGTTTTCCTCCGTTGACCATTTTCTCCTGGATCGCAATTTATTCAGCCTATTTTCCAAATTAATAAGTTGTGGGTGAACCATTTAGGGTGTGTTGATGGTTTGAGCGCCTTAACCTGAATATATTTCTTGATAACTGCATTAATCTGTTCATAAAACTTGTCTATTTTATCATTAAAGGTTATTGAGTCCAGTTACTTTGCTGTTACGCATTGGAGTGTCACAACTCTGAAATTACCAATTATTTCTTTATGCACTTTTGAATATTGGTCTCACAAACGACGTTTTCCGACATTGAGGTACTTGCGCCATTTTCATGGATTCACTGAAGATCAGCGTAATTGGTTTCACTTATAAATCTATATAATTTTTTATGAATAAATTTGGAATTCCATCCGGGCCTAAACCAAGTTATGTTAATGTTAGTGGTCTACACATGTATCGGAAAAAGAAGTTAATCTAAAAAACTGCTAAATCCGAGAATAAAATCAAACACTTTAAATTTTCTTTCATACGTGACAATTTTTATTCAAATAATTTTCGAATCTATTTTTCCAAGTTATCCCCTCTTAAAATCTTCAAGTACTGAAGTCAATCAAAAGAACTAATAATTAATTTGATCTTGCGCTTCCTCACTATTCCTGAACTGATTAGAACACTTAATACTTTGACCGAAAACTGACTGACTAGACACTTGAGAGCGATCCGTTTTTATAAAAAGAAAACCGTGTGTGAATAAAGTATGTTTAGTCCTTCTCGAGTCGATTTCTGTTTGGCTGGAGAAAATAGGTAGCGAAGTCTCTCGCCCCATATTATTACGGCGGAAAAATAAATTCGTTTTGTTTACACAAATATTTTGGTTTGAATCGTAGCCTAACTCTAATCGAATTGACAGAAAAACGCTTTGCTCGCACTGGCGCACACTAGTTCAAATTTCAATTGATGCCATCATGGAAAGGTTGTTGAATTATTTGAAAAGCGTTGAACCAAAAATATATAATTCAACAGCGCCACGTAAAATGTGATATCAGTCATTTTTTGGGCAGGATATTTCGGTGCGCCACTCTGTTTATACCTCGTTCAGAGGTTTTTTCATCTTATATCAGTAGTTTTGTAAGGTTAATTTGTAAAAAACACTTAAAAATAACAACTTTTCGAGATATATCATCAAATTCTGTTCAACTCCATCGACCGAATTGCAAATTTTGAGTACCTTTGAAGTAAATACGGCGAAGATATGACAAAATGAGCCAAAATTTTGATTTTGAAGTTTTTGATTTTTTTTACTTGTAATCCAAATTTTCCTCCAAATCGCGTCAATATGCCCCAATTGAAAGCCAATTCTAATGTATATCGATTGTGATATATGAGTTGCGAGCATGTTATGTCATCATATTTAGTATTATATCACAACTTGATTTGATAGTGTCAACTCTGAAACACATATAGCCAAAACCCAATTTTTGCGAAAAATGATGAGTGAAATTCCAACTTCCATAACGGTTGATCCTATTTTGATGGTTGAACCCTCGTTGGATAGGTATTGAGGTGTACTACCAAAGTGTAGATTTTCAGAATTTACTGTAATGGGTACGGGGGTCAAAATGACGAAAAACCGAAAAAATCGATTTCCGATTTTTCAGTTTTTTCGATGTGGTGACCAAACCTGATTATAGTTTTCTTCCATACTGAGAACATATATAAAGCTTAGCTCAATTCTTTTCATTTCGGTATCTGCGGATTTTCTATGTTGTGTATTATCGGAGTTATGGAATTTTGAAAAAAATCGACTCCTCGACACTCTCCCCCTGCTTATTTTCTTATATGTAAAGAAATTCGGCCGTTCTCGACGGTTTTGAACTGCCCCCCACATTCCCCAAAAATAATGTTATACATCACAGAAATCGAGAGAGAAGGTACAAAGTCACAAACACACCGGAAATTGATATTGATGTCTTCAGCAAAGTTGTAGGCCTTGAAATGCTGAACAACTCCTGAAAATTTCAACTCCCTTCGACCACTCCCCATAAAACTGTGGAGAATTGAATATAGCAAAAATGCCAATTTCAGTCAACTTTAGCGTAAGCCACTGTCAAAACGAGTAGAGGAAATGATACGGGTCTGTCGGCAAATTGTAGATTTTGAGTTGGTGAACAAATCCTCTGAATATATCAATTTTCAAACTTCACTCCTTGTGGGTCAAAAACCACTTTAAAAAAGTGTCCGGACAATTTTGTGACGGCCAAAATGGCCTTTTCTCAAATTTGGCTCCAAATTATTATTACTTCTTCAATTAAAATAAATCAAAATAGTTCAAAACTATTCCATTTTTAATTATATAGAGAAAAGTTTATGAAAAAATATGACTTTTTATGGATTTCATAAAAAATTGGGGTGTCCGGACAATTTTGTGAGCCACTGTATATAGTGTTGCACTCAAAAGTGTATTTTTTGGTGCGCCACTGGGAGAACTGCGGTTCTCCGTGATAGAAATAACAACTTTTTGAGATATATCATCAAATTCTGTTCAACTCCATCGACCGAAGTGTAATTTTTTGGTACTTTTGAGCCCAAAGTTAAATTTTGAAATTTTGGGTTTGTTGAATATTCAATCTTCAAAAATTAATAGTTCGAAAATACCATCTTCGAAAATTCCAACTTCGAAAATTACATCTTCGAAAATAACACTTCGAAAAATTCGATCTTCGAGAATTACATGTTCGAAAATTCCAACTTCGAAAATTACATGTTCGAAAATTTCAACTTCGAAAATTCTAACTTCGAAAATTACATCTTCGAAAATTACATCTTCGAACAATTCGATCTTCGAAAATTAAATGTTCGAACGATTAAATCCATGTTCGAAAATTGCATGTTCGAAAATTAATTCTTCGAAAATTACATCTACGAAAAATTCGATCTTCGAAAATTACATGCTCGAACGATTAAATCCATGTTAGAAAATTTCTTTTTTCGAAAATTCCGTCTTTGAAATTAAAACTTCGAAAATTCCATCTTCGAAAATTACCATCATGGTCGATCATGGTCCATTGAGGTCTACCACGGTCGACAAAACATTACTGGCATGATTTGATAGTGTCAACCTGTCAACTCTTACACACTATACGTGTGAAAAGCCAAAACTGAATTTTTGGGAAAAATGATGATTGAAATTCCAACTTCTATAACTTGAGAATGGTTGATCCGAGTTTGGTGGTTGAACCCTCGTTGGATAGGTATTGAGGTGTACTACCAAAGTGTAATTTGTCAGAATTTACGGTAATGGGTACGGGGGTCAAAATGACGAAAAACCGAAAAAATCGATTTTCGATTTTGCAGTTTTTTTTTCGATGTGGTGACCAAACCTGATTACAGATTTCTTTCATACTGAGAACATATTTGTAGCTTAGCTCAATACCTTCCATTTGCGGTATCTGCCGATTTTCTACCTTGTGTATTAGCGGAGCTATGGAATTTTGAAAAAAATCGACACCCTGGCACTCGCCCCCTGCTCAATTTCCTATATGTAAAGACATTCGGCCGTTCTCGACAGTTTTGAACTGCCCCCCAGACTACCTCAAAATAATATCATACATCACAGAGATCGAGAGAAGGTACGTCAAACACACACACACACACACACACACACACACACACACACACACACACACACACACACACACACACCCGGGGGAGTTTGTTTTGCGAATTTGTTCTCCGACCGGGCGCCTCCCCAGGTGGCGGATGGGGGAAAGCTC
>CM059999.1:30398693-30482969 GCA_030463065.1 Aphidoletes aphidimyza
AAAGCTCGCTCACAGAGAGGGTACCGGGGAAATAAAATACTCGGGGCGGACCAAAACACAAAGGACGGAATACACGGATTACGAGTACCATACACGCGACGGATTTGATGGCAAAGGGCTGGCGGTCGCAGCATTCTGTTCCCTGAGTAAAGCGGGTGAAAACCGCTCCAAATGGCGAACGGGCTAATGCTTGCGCTGTCCCCGTCCCGATAAAACCTTGGCAGGTCTTCGGGTACGTTCAAACCCTAACACCAGGCAGCTCACCTGGTGTCGTAGGCTCGGATGTAACATTCCCGACTAATGCTGATCCGGCTCTGAGCACCATACCCCATAAGGGATGGTGCCAACCCTCGCATGGCCTACCTGCTTGGATAGATAACCATGGGATCTAAAAGGCAACTACGAGTTTAGGGGGAGATAGCGGCCTGGAGGAGGGACCCAACCACAACGATGCCAATAACAACAACACCCACCGGAGAAAAGGATGTCGCTAGCATCTTCGGAAGAAGAGAAAGACTCCTGAGGTCACCAAAATTGACCTCAGGGACGGCCGCAGCTGTAGAGCAGCCCATAGGAGAAAAAAGCAGCACAAAAGACTGTCCGACAGAAGCTGAGAAGGCCAAGGAGATGGCCAAAGCTTTGGACAGCTTTGTGAATTCAAAGAAGAACCTCCATAAGGAGTTACTGACAATGACATTGGAGCTGAGAAAGCAAATGTCAGCCGTGGTGAAGGAACAGCAGCGGTGGCAAAAAAGGGCGGAGGAGGCCGAAAAGGCACTTGGTGAAGAGAGGAGGAAAGAAACCCTCCCACAAGTAGTCACCGCCACCCCGGCAGGTGCTAAAAGAGGAAGGGCGGCCTCGGAAACCCCGAAAAGTCCGACTGGAGAAACCGTTAGGGCACACAAATTGCCGAAGACCGGAAATTCCATGCCCATGGAGTGGAGCAAGGTCGTGGGCCGAAAGAATGCCAATAGGGCGAGGGCTGTCAAAGACACCAGGAGCCAAGGCAAGCCGACGGAGAAGCCGAAACCGAAGGACACGAAGAAGGCGGAGGCCCTCTTAGTAGAAGTGGTCGAAGGGGGATCACACGCCGACATCATACGGAAACTGAGGCAAGATGAAAACCTCAGGGACCTAGGTGAGAAAGCGGCAAGAATCCGGCGAACTCAGAGGGGCGATATGCTGATCGAGCTGCAGAAAGACTCGAAAGTCAAAAGTGCAGCTTTCAAAGGAATACTGGAGAATGCTCTGGGCGAGGGAATAAAAGTGAGGGCACTGTCACACGTGGTGACAGTCCAAATCAGAGACCTGGACGAGGTCACAACAGTGGAGGAGCTAAGCGCGGCGCTAAAAGCCCAGTTCCAGCTGAGCGAGGAGGTCAAGGCGACCAGCATTCGCCTACGGAAAGCCTTTGGGGAAACCCAGACGGCGCAGTTCAGACTCCAAGCGGAGGATGCACAAAAGCTACTGGAGAGGGGAAAAATCAAGGTGGGCTGGATCGTGAGCGCGATCCAAGTCACTGAGCGTTCTGAAGTTCAGAGATGCTACAAATGCATGGGCTTCGGACATCTGGCGAAAAACTGCAAGGGAGAAGATAGGTCAAAGTGCTGTAGAAAATGCGGCCAAGTGGGTCACATAGCCAAGGACTGCCAAAACGAAGCTAAGTGCTTGCTGTGCACAGGCGAGGGAAACAAACACGAGACAGGGGGACGAAACTGCCCAGCTTATAAGGAGGCAGCAAAAAAGAAAGGAACATGAGAGTTACGCAAATTAACCTCAATCATTGTGACACAGCTCAACAATTATTCTATCAATCCACGATAGAATCCAGCTATGACGTGGCGATTATCGCCGAACCATACCAAGTACCCGAGGGGAACGGTAAATGGATAGCAGACAAATCCGGAAAGGCAGCAATAACCGTGATGGGGAAATTTCCCATCCAGGAAATTATTTCATGTGACGAAGAGGGCTTCGTGATAGCAGTAATAAACGGCACCGTCATTTGTAGCTGCTACGCACCCCCGAGTTGGTCCATTGAACAGTTCGATAGAATGCTCGACGGGCTTACAGTAAAACTGATTGCAAAACCATCGGTAGTCATTGGCGGTGATTTCAACGCATGGGCGAAAGAATGGGGTAGCAGAGTCACAAACACGAGAGGCTTCAGTTTGCTTGAAGCCCTTGCAAAGCTGGATGTAAGTCTAGCCAACGTGGGAACCACGAGCACGTTTCACAGAAATGGCCGCGAATCCATAATAGACGTGACATTCTGTAGTCCAAACCTGATGCAGAACCTAGGCTGGAGGGTATGTGGGAACTACACCCATAGCGACCATAGGGCCATAGAGTACACCATCAGCAAGACGCCATTAACAACAAGACAGGAGAAAAAATCGAACGACCGGAAGTGGAAAACCAAGATGTTCAGTAGAGAACTCTTCGTGGAAGCTCTCCGTGATGATGGTAGTCGTAGAGACATGACACCAGAACAACTGACGAAAGCCCTGATGAGGGCATGTGACACGACGATGCCGAGGAAACTCGAGCCGAAGAACTGGAGACGACCAGCATACTGGTGGAATGAGGAAATCAGCTCCCTGCGGGCTAAATGCCTCAAAATCAGGAGGCAGATGCAAAGAGCCAAGGACGAAAGTTCAAGACTAGAGCGGAGAGAAGAGCTCAATGAGACAAAACATGATCTCAATCGCAGTATTAAAGCGAGCAAGAGAAAATGTCACAAGGAGTTATGCAAGGAAGCAGACGATAACCCATGGGGGAGTGCCTACCGAATGGCAATGAAGAGGCTTCGCGGCCCATCAATGCCGATCGAAAAGTGCCCGGAGAAACTAAACGCTATAGTCAGAGGTCTCTTTCCGCAACACGAACCGACGACTTGGCCGCAACAACAACGCGACCAAGAGGATGTCATCATACATCCAGTGTCCACAGAAGAGCTACTAGCGGCAGCCAAGAAGATGAAAGCAAACAAAGCGCCGGGACCAGATGGGATCCCAAACATAGCTTTGAAAACGGCGATCCAAGCCTATCCAGAAATGGTTATGGCGACAATGCAGAAGTGCCTCGACGAAAGACACTTCCCAAACATATGGAAAAGGCAGAAACTGGTTCTACTTCCGAAACCAGGGAAGCCACCGGGAGACCCATCGTCATATAGGCCTATATGCCTACTAGACACTCTGGGAAAACTGTTAGAGACAATCATCTTGAATCGGCTGAAGAGGTACGCGGAAGGCAACAATGGGCTGTCGGACATGCAGTTCGGTTTCCGAAAAGGCAAATCAACTGTAGAAGCCGTTCTAAAAGTAGTAGAGCGCGCAGACGAAGCACGAACAAAAAAGAGACAGGGACTACGCTTCTGCGGGATAATCACACTCGACGTCAAGAATGCCTTCAACAGCGCAAGCTGGGAAGCCATAGCCGGAGCATTGCAGAGTATCGGAGTGCCCAGCTCTCTGAACCAAATACTGGGGAGCTATTTCGAAAACCGGCTTCTTCTGTATGACACCGATGAAGGCCGAAAGGAGTATAAAGTCACTGCAGGAGTACCACAGGGTTCCATTCTGGGACCGACACTGTGGAACATAATGTACAACAAGGTGCTGAAATTGAACCTACCCAGAGGGGTAGAAATTGTCGGTTTCGCGGACGACATTATCATAATAGTAAGGGGGCAATCCCAAGAAGAAGTAGAGATCCTTGCCGCAGAGGCGATAGAAGCAGTGGGAAAATGGATGAGCACAGTCAAATTGCAGCTGGCTCACCATAAAACCGAAGTGATGCTAGTAAGTAACTGCAAAAAACCGGTGTCAGCAAAAATCAAAGTCGGAGAACATGAAATAGCATCAGAAAGACATCTGAAGTACCTCGGAGTAATGTTGGACGACCGTCTGAACTTCAACGAACACGTTGAGTACATCTGTGAAAGGGCAGCCAAGGCCCACACAGCAATAGCGAGAATAATGCCGAACACGTACGGCCCAAGAAGCAGCAGAAGGCGTCTCCTAGCAAGCGTCACCACGTCTCAGTTGAGATACGGCGGCCCTGCATGGTCAAACGCGCTAGAGACAAAGAGAAATCAGGTACTGTTCAACAGAGTACACAGATTATCAGCGATGAGAGTAACGAGCGCGTACAGGACCATATCCTACGATGCGGTCTGTGTACTAGCGGGCATGACTCCTATCATCATAACGATAGGCGAGGACAATCAGTGCTACAACTTGAGAAAGACAGACGCGCTGAGTGCTAGACAAGCACGGAAGCAAGCAAAAGAGGAGTCGATGCGAAGATGGCAGACGGAGTGGGACGCCTCGGAGAAGGGCAGATGGACCCACCAACTGATCCCAAACATAGCAGCCTGGACAAACAGAAAACACGGCGAAATAAATTTCGATCTGACGCAGTTCCTCTCAGGCCACGGGTGTTTCAGAAAGTACCTCCACAGATTTGGGCATGCAAGATCACCCTTCTGCCCTAACTGTGAGCAAACCGAAGAAACGGTCGACCACGTAGTCTTTTCCTGCCCCCGATTTGAATCGGAACGAGCGGAAATACTGACCCAGGCGGGGCAAAACACAATAGCGGAGAACGTGGTACAGAGAATGTGCGCAGACGAGAACATATGGAATGCAGTAGGAAACGCTGTTTCCAAAATTATGTCCAGACTAAGGACAAAATGGAACGAAGATCAAGCAGCAGAAGAACAAGAAACAGAAACGACGGGCGCGTGAGCGCAGCAGGCCCCCCCGAAGTAATACCTAACGGTGGTCCCGGGGAGGATCAGCAGGAGACCGGGAGGCGGGTTTTAGTCGGTAAGAATCCGGCACACTGTCGCGTAGCTACGACGAACTCAGTGTCTATGCAAGATTTCCCCCTCCTAACCAAAAAAAAAAAAAAAAAAAAAAAAAACACACACACACACACACACACACACACACACACACACACACACACACACACACACACACACACACACACACACACACACACACACACACACACACACACACACACACACACACACACACACACACACACACACACACACACACACACACACACACACCCACACACACACACACACACACACACACACACACACACACACACACACACACACACACACACACACACACACACACACACACACACACACACACACACACACACACACACACACACACACACACACACACACACACACACACACACACACACACACACACACACACACAATCACCCTTCTGCCCTCACTGTGAGCAAACCGAAGAAACGGAGAACGTGGTACAGAGAATGTGCGCAGACGAGAACATATGGAACGCATTGGGAGACGCAGTTTCCAAAATTATGTCCAGACTAAGGACAAAATGGAACGAAGATCAAGCAGCAGAAGAACAAGAAACAGAAACGACGGGCGCGTGAGCGCAGCAGGCCCCCCCGAAGTAATACCTAACGGTGGTCCCGGGGAGAATCAGCAGGAGACCGGGAGGCGGGTTTTAGTCGGTAAGAATCCGGCACACTGTCGCGTAGCTACGACGAACTCAGTGTCTATGCAAGATTTCCCCCTCCTAACAAAAAAAAAAAAAAACACACACACACACACACACACATACCAAACCCAATTTTCAGCGAAAACCCCCCTCTCTGGGAAAACGTACACAACTTTTGAACGGGTCAACCGATTTTGATGGTTGAGCACTCGTTGGAAAGGTATTGATGAGTACTATCGATTCATTTATCAACGACAGTGGTCAAGATTACCCACCGGGAGATATGCTATATAATCTGAAAAAAACACCCCCATACGTCCCCCAAGCGAAATTTTTTTTGGTTCCACAAAAATTCATTTTGACGACGGCTTTCGTTTAGTTTGGTCCTAAGCTACACGCCAATGTCTATTCCACGAATGACATCGGTCGGCAACACAGAATCCGAAAACTCGCGTATATATAGTGTTGCACTCAAAAGTGTATTTTTTGGTGCGCCACTAGGAGAACTACCGTTCTCCGTGATAAGATGAAAAATTGCGCACAAAATGACTGATATAAAATTTTACGTGGCGCTTGTGAAAATATATTGTCGTTCCACAGTCCTCAAATCATTCAACAATTTGTCGATGCCATATTACAATGAATGTGAACTAGAGTGCGCCAGTACACACTCACGGTGAGCCTGCAATCCAAAATGCGGTTGTAAATCATTTGTATTCCAGTTTTGATTATAGCGAGTGTTATTCAAAGATAATGAAAGTGAAAACGTACGGGACTCGCACTGGCGCACTCTAGTTCACATTCATTGTAATATGGCATGGACAAATTGTTGAATTATTTGAGGACTGTAGAACGACTATATGTATTTCACAAGCGCCACGTACAATTTTATATCAGTCATTTTGTGGGCAGGATATTTGGGTGCGCCACTCTGTTTATACCTCGTTCAGAGGTTTTTCATCTTATATCAGTAGTTTTGTAAGGTCAATTTGTAAAAAGCACTTAAAAATAATAACATTTTGAGATATCATCAAATTCTGTTCAACTCCATCGACCGAAGTGTAAATTTTTAGTACCTTTGAAGTAAATACAGCGAAGATATGACAAAATAATCCAAAATTTAAATTTTGAAATTTTGGGTTTGTTGAATATTCAATCTTGGAAAATAAATATCTCGAAAATTGCATGTTCGAAAATTCCAACTTCGAAAATTACATCTTCGAAAATTTAATGTTCGAAATTCCCGGCGTTCGAAAATTCCAGCTTCGAAAATTAATAGTTCGAAAGTTACATAAAATATCCAACTTCGAAATTACATGTTCGAAAATTAATAGTTCGAAAGTTACATAAAATATCCATCTTCGAAAATTATATGTTCGAAAATTCCATCATCAAAAATTATATGTTCGAAAATTACATGTTCGAAAATTCCATCTTCGAAATTGAAACTTCGAAAATTCCATCTTCGAAAATTGCCATCATGGTCGATCATGGTCCATTGAGGTCTACCACGGTCACCAAAATATTACCGGCATGATTTGATAGTGTCAACCTGTCAACTCTGACACATATAGCCAAAACCAAATTTTTGGGAAAAATGATGATTGAAATTCCAACTTCTATAACTTGAGAATGGTTGATCCGAGTTTGGTGGTTGAACCCTCGTTGGATAGATATTGAGGTGCACTACGAAAGTGTAATTTTTCAGAATTTACGGTAATGGGTACGGGGGTCAAAATGACGAAAAACGAAAAAAATCGATTTTCGATTTTTCAGTTTATTCAATGTGGTGACCAAACCTGATTACAGATTTCTTTCATATTCAGAACAGAAATTTGTAGCTTAGCTCAATAACTCAATAATTTCATTTGCGGTATCTGCCGATTTTCTATGTTGTGTATTAGCGCAGCTATGGAATTTTGAAAAAAATCGACCCTGGCACTCGCCCCCTGCTCAATTTCCTATATGTAAAGAAATTCGGCCGTTCTCGACGGTTTTGAACTGCCCCCCAGACCCCCTAAAATTAATGTCATATATCACAGAGATCGAGAGAAGGTACGTCACATACATACATACATACATACATACCAACGCTATTTTCAGGGGAAATCCCCCTCTCTAGGAAAACGTACACAACTTTTGAACGGGTCAACCGATTTTGATGGTTGAGCACTCGTTGGAAAGGTATTGAAGAGTACTATCGATTGGTCACTCAACGACAGTGGTCAAGATTACCAACTAGGAGGTATGCTATATAATCTGAAAAAAACACCCCCATACGTCCCCCAAGCAAAATTTTTTTTGGTTCCACATAAATTCATTTTGACAACGGTTTTCGTCTAGTTTGGTCCTAAGCTACACGCCAATGCCTATTTCACGAACTACATCGGTCGGCAACACATAGTCCAAAAATTCGCGTATATATAGTGTTGCACTCAAAAGTGTATTTTTTGGTGCGCCAATGGGAGAACTACCGTTCTCCGTGATACTCCCAAAATTTCAAAACATTAACTACAACGGTTTTTGAGCTATACGGTACAAACATACGAAAAACGATTTTAGAGCTTGATGTTTACGATTTCAAATACATTTATTTTCATATTCTCGCTCAAAACAGCTCGAAATATTAAAAAATGCGAAAAATTTGTCTACGAACAGCGAACAAACAATTAAACGAACGAACGAACAAACAAGCGAACTGTTCGCTCGTTCGTTCGTTCGTTCGTTCGTAGAATATTATAATTTTTGTTTGTTCGTTCGTTCGTAGAATATTATAATTTTTGTTCGCTACGAACGAACGAACGAACATTCGTAATTTTTCTGTTCGTAAACAGCTATGATTGAAACTACTTTTATAGATCACTTGATGGTTAAAAGTGCGGAAAAGTAAGCCTTACGCATGTAAGCCCATTTATTTCATCTTATATTGCTATGATTGTAAGATTTGCGGTCAAGTGAAATTTTTTTATGTAAGATTTACGGTCAAGAAAAAAATCAATGGTTAAGGAACGTTCCATGAAAATTCATACAATTTGCTTCGTTTGAAAGATATTCAAGTCCTCTTGAGAGTCCATAACATGGAGTGATTAAACATTACGGAAAGGTAAAAAGTCCATTTATTTTTCGAAAAATTAGTTTTCCCCTTCCGTAGCCACGTCGTGCTGTAAATTTGGAAATTCGGCATTAGGCTAAATGAGAGATCTGACTTACAGTTTTGGTCTGATTTCGTGTGGAACTGCAAAAGTGTAAGCTGAAACTCTATTATTATTATTACATATAGGATGGGCCATTGATGTGTTTCTAAAGAAAAAAGAGTTTGTATATTTTATGTATAAAATGATTTATTATGGTTTTCATTGAGAATTGTATTTCGTAAATTGCCACATTTAGCGCAACGTGCAATTTTTTATCATATTCTATAATTTTAGATAATGTTCCAGCCGATATAGAGGATATTTCACTTGGAATGTTATCTGTAAGCTAAACTATAGTTCTTGTCATGATTTCAAATATCATAACGAGAAAATGCATCTTGGCGTCGAATCGAGTGAACCAGTCATTTTCCAATATCAGTCGCTCAGACACACATTGTGGAGCAACAATGCGACATGAACCTCATCTATGAAAAAAAAACGGTATAACAATTAGGAAACTTCTTAATGCATCGCTGATATATTCAATGTTAATGTTAATGGTCTGCACCATACAGCGTTTCTTCGCCAGAGGTGGTTTATTATAAATTTACAAAAATCTGTATAAAATTTGTACAAATTTATTTATAACCAATGTTTGATAGCACCGATCAGTTAACCTATTTGCCAACCCTAACGGTTACGGAGCAAAACGCTGCGATTAACTGATTTCAAAATTGATTATTACATTTATTTTCTTGAAGTTTTAAAATATTCGATTAATCTCTTTTTTATAGTATCTGTGCTCACATTGAAATCCACTAAATATATATCACAATTGGGAATCTTTTTATCAGAAAATTCATTAAATGTATCAAGCATAAAATTCATTGGCTGATATTTTCTATAATTACACTTTTCCAATGGTACTATTAATAGATTATTACTGCGAGTTTGGTAATGAGGTAAACGAAATACGATATATTTCAGTAAATGACTAGATGATATTTCACCAATGATCAATTTGTGAATAAAAATCACTTGGGCCACCATTCTACGTTCTTCCAAAGTTATCAACTGAAGCAGCATCAGCCTATCTTCATACATTGGTAGGTGGAATCTATTTGGCCATTTTAATTTTCGAAGAGCATAAAGTAAAAATTGTTTCTGGATTGATTCGATTCTTCTGGTCTGACCCTTCATGTAGGGGTTCCAAACTTGTGAACCATATTCAAGTATTGGTAATACATATGTGTAAAAGAGTAATCGAATGGTCCACGGATCCTTGAAATCACGACCAAATCTTTTGATCCAAGCTAGTCTTGATTTGGCTTTTGCTATGATGTATTCAATGTGTGATTTGAAATTGAGTTGACTATCAAGAATAACTCCTAAGTCTTTGATTTCGTTGACTCTCTGGATGATTTCGTTTCCAATGATATAGTTATGATCAATCATTGTACCCATTCGGTGAAACCTCATCAATTTGGTCTTCTTAACATTCAATCTAAGATCATTACGACTGAAAAAGATAGAAATGTTTTCTAAGTCATTTTGCAATTTCAGGCAATCGTTCTCAGACTCAATATGTTTGGACAGTCTAGCATCATCTGCAAATGAAAGTAATGTAGAATCTTCAACATAATATGGTAATTCTATGATAAATAATAAAAACAATGTGGCTCCAATTGGGTAGCCCTGACCTGTACCAGAGGTAACGTCAATTGGGATTGACTTCGTATTATCGATTTTTACTATTTGCTTTCTGCCATTTAGATAGGATTTAATCCATCTTAGAATCTCGTGGTTCAGGCCCATGACATTGAGTTTGTGGATCAGTAGATCAGTGTTTACGGAATCAAAAGCCTTAGCTAGATCAATATAGATTGCATCAGTTTGTGTATTTGTCGACAAGTTGCTCAATGTGGACGATGCAAATTCAACTAGATTCGTAATTGTAGATCTTCCTTTTATGAAACCGTGCTGACTATCATTAATGATGTTCTTAATGTGAAAATTCAAATGACCTGTTAATATTGAATCCAATATTTTTGCTGTTACGCATTGGAGTGCCACTCCTCTGTAATTACTAATATCATTTCTTGATCCACTTTTGAATATTGGCCTTACAAACGATGTTTTCCAATATTGTGGTACTTGCGCCGTTTTCATGGATTCACTGAGAATTAGTGTGATAGGTTTCACTAATGATTCTACACAATTTTTTATGAATAAGTTCGGGATTCCATCCGGGCCTGAAACCAAGTTATTTGGTAGGTTGTTGATTGCTTGCGTCACTGTTTCTTCAGTTATATCAACTTTTGGAATGTTACTGCATAGATTAATCAATTCGTTTCTGTGTTTGTTATTGGATTCAAACGTACGCACTGCATCTGGATTATATCTAGAGTAGGCAGTAGAGAAGAATTGAGCAAATAAATTAGCGATTTCCGATTCGTTGTTGGATTTCTGTCCATTATATTCCATGGTATTTGGTAATTTATCATTTGATTTGTTCAAGTATTTTACGTGTTTGTAAAAGTTTAATGGCTCATCAGTTATCATTTGTTCCATTTCAATGGTATAATCGTTATATGACTTTCTGACACTTCGATTATATTCAGTCCGCTTAATTAAAAATTCTTTGTTTGCCTCCGTTGACCATTTTCTCCTGGATCGCAATTTATTCAGCCTATTCTTCAAATTAATGAGTTGTGGAGTGAACCATTTAGGGTGTGTTGAAGATTTGAGCACCTTAACCTGAATATGTTTCTTAATAACTGCATTAATCTGTTCATAAAACTTGTTTATTTTATCATTAAAGGATATTTTTGAGATTTGAAGTGTGGCATTCCAATCTATGCATGTAAGCGATTCATTGATATCTGCATAGTTTGCTGATTGAAAATCAAGGAACGTTTTGACATTTTCAATTCTATCATTTTTCTTAATGTATTTTAATATTGTTAGTTCAATGGCTGGGTGGTGGACTTCAATTTTCAATAATTGATCAATACATACATCACATTTTATTAAATTGGTGTCGTTTGTCCAAACCAAATCCAACAGTCGGTTGTTTATGTTGAAATTTTTATTGATTTGATGTAAACCAAGCTCATGGCACGAATCAACAATTGTGATTTCCTTCCTGGTGGTAGCATTTAATGGGAAAGCGATTTGTGGATCATCAACATCATCAGTTAGCCACAATAGATCGCTTAGGTTGAAGTCACCAGAATTTATAATTGTATCACTCGCTTTGGCTGTAGATGTGAATGATTTTATTGCATCCATATTTGCTTGGTATACTGCCAATGGTGAGTCTGGTCTAATGTATGATTCTATTAAGAATAAATTAAAATCGCCAAGGTTCACCTGTACACAAATTACTTCTGTACCAAATGTTTCACCATTTCCTATTACGTGAGAATTCAATGATTCATGAACCGCAATTAGAACACCGCCACCATTTTTCTTCTTTTTTGATTGATTACTCTCAGTAAGGCTCGACCTATCACATCTGTATACATTAAAATCATTCGGGAATACATTTGATGATGGAATTGTGTCATCGAGGTTAGTTTCACATAACATGTAAACCTTAAAAGGAGAAATTAATATATTAGCAAAAAATTCTGGTAATTTGGTACGAAGCCCATTAACATTGTGGCAATAAATCTTATTGAAACTGTCTAGGCCACTGCAATATGAACTCTTAGCTGTTAATTTCGTTGTTGGTTTTGCGGTATCTTTCTGGATTTCATTCACTTGCATCTGAAGTGAATTTATTTTATCTATAAATATGTCAATTGTTGAATCATTGATCGGCACCTCATCTAAATTTTTCATTTCTAGTAGCATCATATATTCCAAAACCTCAATTGCATCTGTTTTGTTGTTTATTGAGTAAACTGGTGGTGAAATGGTTGTCTTTGATATGTTGGATGATATTGTGGTTGCCACTGGTTCTGGATTGGTGGTTGAAGTGGTAATTGAAAATGCTGTTGAAATTGTTGCTGGTATTGTGGCTGGAATTGCGGCCGAATGAACTGGTCGGTGTTCATATAATGATAGGGAAAATTTTGATGATCTTGATAATTGTGTCTAAATATCGGCGTATATGGTACATAATGATTTGAACGATTGAAACGGTTTATATTTCGATAATTATTCTGCCTGGGAAAATTATTATTATGGTGAAAACGGTTATAGTTTCGGTAGTTATTGAAATTTCGATGGTCAAATCGAGTACCATTATTTTGATTCAGCTTTTTATTTGTAAACTGTTTATTCGAATTCTGAGCTCTTTTATTGTTTTGATTTACTTTTTTCTTTTGTGAGTTTTGATTTTTTGGTTTAATTTGTTGTGTCACAAACTTTCTAGCTGTAAAATCATTCTCCCATAATTGTTTATCCATGATTTGGTCATATACAGATTTGCTGAATGTTAAAATCTTGAAACTTGTGTACTTTTTTATTTTATTTTTTCGACTTGATAGTTTGCTGACATGGAATAGATCTGAATCGAGCTCCGTACCACTTTTTATGCGTTTTACAATGTCTTCAGTTGTTGTTTTTTCATCGAATTTTGAAACATGAATTGAAAAAATGTCATTTTCGCTGGATGGTTTATTTAATGCACTCAAATTCATTGTATTATTCATCACCATTCCCAAGTTTAAAGGATCACGTTTAGAGTTATCATTTTCATTTTCGTATTGTTTTATTTGTTTGAATTCGTCTTTACATAGTTCACAAACTACCGAAAACGGTGAATCGACATCGAATGAAGTTTTGAAATTGGCAATTTTGGTTTTATCCTCAATAAAATTCGATTTTCCTCTGTCTTGGAGAAGTAGGCCAAATCGTTGTAGAATTTCTTTCACAGGATTTATTAGTGTTCTATGTGACATGCATTCGATGTAGATTGGTTTAAAACAAAACATACAATTAATATTTAATCCGTTGTATAATTTGCCTTCACATTTTTTTACAGCACAACAATGCAAGTTTGACATTATGTATTATGTAATGCAACAACAGTGAAATGTAAATAGTTTGATTTTGAATTAGTTTTTTTTTTTAAGCAAAATTATACGAACTTCTATATTTTCCAATAGAAGAGTAATAAATCTTTGTTTTCAAACAATTTTATTATTTTATTTTGATAAAAAAAACTATTTTATATAATTATTTTGTAGAGCACAGTATTTTCGATGTAGTACGTTTGACAGTTTTCCTGTATTCTCACCACAATTCTGATGCGATTACTGATCTGTGGCAAAAATCTCCTTGGACTGCCGCTTGCCATTAGTCGATCTGATAGATAAAAGGTTGTCCGACGCTTCTACTTCAAATCAACCACCCTGCATTTATGAAAATTTGAAAAAAAACAGAACATGTCTGGATTAACACATGTATTGATATATAAGATGAAAAAACCCTGAACGAGGTATAAACAGGATCGCCACTCAGTTGCGTTCAGAGGTTTTTCATCTTATATCAGTAGTTTTGTAAGTCCAATTTGTGAAAAACACTTGAAAATAACAACTTTTTGAGATATATCATCAAATTCTGTTCAACTCCATCGACCGAAGTGTAAATTTTGAGTACCTTTGAAGAAAATACGGCGAGATATGACAAAATGAGCCAAAAGTTAAATTTTGAAATTTTGTGTTTGTTGAATGTTCAATCTTTGAAAATTAATTCATATCTCGAAAATTTCATCTTCGAAAAATTCAATCTTCGAAAATTCCATATTTGAAAATTATATGTTCGAAAATTTCATCTTCGAAAATTCCATCCTCGATATTAAAATTTCGAAAATTGCCATCATGGTCGATCATGGTCCATCGAGGTCTACCACGGTCGCCAAAACATTACTGGCATGATTTCATAATGGTAACCTGTCAACTCTAATACACATATAGCCAAAACTCAATTTTCGGGAAAAATGATGATTGAAATTCCAAGTTTGATGGTTGAACCCTCGTTGGATAGGTATATAGAGTAGTGTTTCAGAATTTTAAAAGATGGCCATCTTCTACCGTACCCACGGGGGTCAAAATGACGAAAAACCAAAAAAATCGATTTTCGATTTTTCAGTTTTTTCGATGTGGTGACCAAAACTGATTATAGAATTCTTTCATTACAGGGAATAATTTAAAGCTTAGCTCAATACTTTTCATTTGTGGTATCTGCGGATTTTCTACCTAGTGTATTAGTGGAGCTATGGAATTTTTAGAAAAATCGACACCCCGACACTTTCTCCCTGCTCATTTTCTTCAGAACTTTTGAAATATGCAATTCATTACATTTTGTAATCATTACCATTACTTTAATGGAAAAAGTAATTGATTGATGAAAACCATTTCATATTTTTCGATTTTTCCACTTCTCATGCCATCTATTGTCAATGAATAAAATTTGCATTTCCCATATGAATCAATGTATTCGGAATCAAAATATTTCTTGCGGACAGTAGATGGCGCGAGCAACATGTAATAAAATGAATTTCATCAACTATTTCGATTACAATGAGTTTAGTAATGGATTTTCAATTACAACCAATCACAACCAATACAACCATTAGTTATTGTCAATGAAAAAATTTGTACTTAATTACAAAAGAAAAGATTTCTCTACAGCTCTGATTCTTATTATACAGAATCGGGTGGGATGAAACAATGGGTCTATGTATTACATATTTCATATAAAAGTATCCGCGCAAGAAAACAAAATAAAGCATTCCAATGCGTCAAGTTGGCAACACATAAAGAATAATAAATTGAATTACATTCGTAATCCTGACTTTTCCGCATTGATATGAAATTTGATTTTTCTCTTGTTTAATTAAAATCATCGAATAATCAGAGCAAAAGTATTGGTTTTGTCACGAAAACGGGGAAAATGTTCTTTTTTCATACAATGAACTGTATTTGGGCAATGTATGTGACATGGTTCATGTCGGCCGGGGATGGCTTCTGCAATATGGCTAATGTTCAACACAAAACATCGTGTGACATAATAAATTTTGCTATTTGAGACTCCTTTCTTAAGATATATTCATATCAAACTTCGATTTTCTAAGAATTTCGTACATTTTCACAACTGTTCATATATCATGAATTTTTAACATGAAGATATATTTTGAGCATTGTTCGGATATGTAGAATGAATCAAGAGGACTTCAATATCTTTCAAACGACGCAAACTGCATGAATTTTCATTGAAAAATGCGGCCAGGAGAGTCAAAAATGCGAAAATCAGATTTTGTGTAAAAATGTACTGAAAACCCGACTCACGTGCACTTGAATGCACATATCTCTGGAAAGGCTATACCAATATGGCTCAAATTAAATAGAAAACCTCCGGTGACAATACTGTGTAATTTAAGAATCCATTTGTGAGTCTTTTTCATTTTTTACAATTCAATTTTCTGAGAATTTTCTAAAAATTTCGTACATTTTCACATTTCATGATTTTTCAGCATGAAGAAACATTTGATGCACTTTTTGAATACGTAAAACGTCAAGCGTGCTTGAATACCATTCAAATGACGCAAGCAGCATGAATTTTCGTTGAAAAATACGGTCAGGAGAGTCAAAAATGTGAAAATCAGTTTTTGTGTAAAAATGTACTGAAAACCCGACTGACGGAGCTACCAGAACCGAGTATCCAAATAAAAAAGTGAAAATCAAGATTTTTCCCGTTGTGAACTGAGGGTCTGGTCAAAATTTAAGCTCGATCATTTACTCATTGCTCGATCAGGTAATCATTTACTCAAGCAATGTGGAGTTGAATTTTTGAGGCAAAACCAATACTTTTCCTGAGCACATTTCATGTGCGGAAAAGTAACAATTCGGGAAGCCCTCTAGGTGAAAGGGTTTGGCGGGAGGGCATAGTCCATTTTTTGAATTTTGGCCGAAATCGCCAAAAGTGCTATTATTTAAAGAGCCATATCTCGGGAACCGTTCGACCGATCTGAAACATTTGCATATTACTTTTCCGCACTCCACGTGATGCGTAAAAGTATTGCGATTGGCCAAAATTATAGAAACCCAAAAAATGGGTTAACTTTACATTTGGAACCCATAAGAATACGGTGGTAACGTTTTTAGCTCATGTTGATGTGGGGCTGTGGCACGTTGTCCGCCGTCCGTTGTCCGGTGTACGTTTTTCGTTACCACGATAGCTCAAAAACGACTCCACCGATCAGTTTCAAATTTTCACAATTTTTTGGAAATTATCAGACTTAGACCTCATAAATTGCGCCATGCTCTCAAGTTTATTGCCCTAAAAATGTAATTTTTGAACGAAATTACCACAAATAAGCTTCCCAATGGACTTTTGAGGAATTATTTTGGACATTTTCTTAAATTTTGGTCGTTCGAATGGATTCTAAGAGTTCAGTTGCATAACACAAACTAATTTCAATCATTAAAAATGCCTCGGAATAATGAATTCCAAATTTTCATATGAAAAAAATCCAATTTTTCATTCCACAGTGGACTTCTGTGGAACTTTTTTTTTATTTTCTGGTATATTGATGATTCGAATGGATTGAAAGAGTTTTATGTCATCACACAAGCTGATGTGATCAATAAAATACATTAAATTGTCCGATTTCAAATTGTCGTTTTTTTTCGAATGAATAACAGTTGAAATAACAAAATTTGAAAAAATTGTTTATGTGGAATAGGGTGGTTCATTTGATTTTTTTCATGTGAAAATTTGGATTTCATTATTATTTATATTTCTTTTCAATGATCGTAATCAGTTTGTGTGGTGTCACTGAATTTATTGAATTCATTAAAGCTATTAAAATATCAAAAAAACTTTAATTTTGGAATAAAAGTATCCCAACTGAGGAATGAATGCTTTTTTTAATGAATTCATCATTCCTAGGCATTTCAAGGATTGGAATTAGTTAGTGTGATGACAATGACGTTAATGAGCCATTAAAATATCAAAACGAAGAAAAATCGGAATTTATATGGAATACGGTGGGCTGAAACATTCGACTTTTTTGAACGGAAATTTGATAAGTTTCATTGATTAGAAACAGTTAATTTGGTGCAATTGAACTCTATGAATTTATTAGGACAGTTGAAATAACAAAATGTATCATAAAAATTTGATTGAATATTTGATGTGATTGCAAAAAATAATAAAAAAGACTCTATTTTAATATAAATTTCTCTTTTAAAGCATTGATCTTGATATACTATTTTTGGAAATAAATCAATTGTTTTAATCTTTATAGATAAAAAGAAACGGTCTTTTTTATGTACAGTAAATGAACAGAAATTAAATGCCCAAATTGCTTAAATCGATCTATTATTATGAGATAAGTATAGTTTTATTGATTCTATGAATTCTGAATGAATGCAAATGGAGGGGAGTTTTGAGTGAGTGAGCGAGTTTGGAGCGGACCCGAGCGTCGGACAAATGCTCGTTTTTTGTGTAATTCCATTGTTTCATTTTACTTTTCCGGACATGAAATGTGCTTAGGGAAAGTATTGGTTTTGCCTCAAAAATTCAACTCCACATTGCTTGAGTAAATGAACTCCGTTCGAACTCAAATTTTGACCAGAGTGCCAGTTCACCATGGGAACAAATCTTGATTTGCACTTTTTTGATTTAGATACTCGGTTAACCAAGAATTCTGGTAGCTCCGGTGCAAAATGGCGTCGTCGTCGTCGTCGTCGTCGTCGTAGTCTGTACGTTAGCACGATAACTCTCGAACGGAGTCTCAAATCTCAAAGTGTCAAAAGCAAATTTGTTCAGAATTTTTACTGGATGTTTCCTATTGAATTTGAGCCATATCGGTGTAGCCGTTCCAGAGATATGTGCATTCAAGTGCACGTGAGTCGGGTTTTCAGTACATTTTTACACAAAAACTGATTTTCACATTTTTGACTCTGCTCGCCGTATTTTTCAATGAAAATTTATGCAGTTTGCGTCATTTGAAAGGTGTTCATGTCCGCTTGATGTTCTGATTATTCGAATGATGCAAAAAATGTATCTTTATGCTGAAAAATCATGGAATGTGAATACTAGTGAAAATGTCCGAAATTCTTAGAAAATCGAATTGTGACATGAATATATCTTGAGAATAGAGTCTCAAATCGCAAAGTGATGATAGGCAATTTGTTAAATTGTGTCACCGAATGTTTCGTGTTGAAAATTAGCCATAATGCAGTAGTCATTTCATAGTCACGTGCACTAAATTGCTCGAATACAGTATATCGTGTGAAAAAAGCACATTTTCAAAGTTTTCGTGACAAAACCAATACTTTGTCTCTCGACTAGTCGATACTTTTATTGTTGAAGAGAAAAATCAAATTTATTATCAATGCGGAAAAGTCAGGATTACGAATGTAATTCAATTTATTTCATAATAATTTTCATCTGAAAAAAAATATGCTTGTTGTGCATAAGGGTGATTCATAAAACTAACTTTTTCGAATTTTGACTGTTTCGATGTATTTTCATAGGAGGTTGGGTAAAAAAATAAGTTTCCCAAAATTTCAGCAATATGCGGTCACTCTAAGTGACAGCTCAGCGGCCCCCGTGTATCGAGTCGAAAATCGACCATTTTGAGGGGAACCTCCACATTTTAGCCGAACCGTACATGTAATAGTAGTCCGATTGTGTTCAAACTTTTTCAGAGTTTCTTTTGTTCATTACTAATGAGTTATACAGAGTTTGGGAGCAATTGGTAGACTTTGTCGTGTACTTTTATTGCATCAAATCTCAAATTGGCACTCTGAGACGAAAATTCTCGTTTTTTGGCTAAAAGTGCCGGAACGAAGTATATTTTTCATCTTTCGATGACATTTCCAGTTAATTTAGGTCAAATTGGCTCATTTAGTGCATGTCATATTTCTAAGATGAATATTTCAGTGGTTATAGGCGCCCAAAGTAGTGTTTCATTCAAATATGCGCGAATGGCCGACTAAATGTCATATAGCCCGCAATAAGAGCGACTAAACCAATCTAGAAAGACTTGCGTTTGACCATATCTGACGAATTTCAGCTAAGGAATCACAAACCAAGCGATCTGGAACGATAAGTCCGTGTTGAGGTCGAAAAATGTACTAGTACCGAACAAGCTTCCCAACTCGCTATCACAGAAGTAAATTCATCATTTTACAGTTTAGTTTGAACAAATTTGCTTTTGTCACCTTGTGATTTGAGACTCGGTGCCAAAGCACGGAGATTTCTGACTGATCGAAGAATGTTTTTTGATAAATTTGCTGATTTAGGCCAAAATTCACCAGATACAAAAGTCATCTCGAGATCCAGTAATCGTAAAAACAACACTAAAAGCAACTTCACGTTGAGAAATCATCGAACATGACACATCGAACATTTACACGAGATGACATCGAATTCCATACAAATCTTTCTATGACAGATTCCTGACCTCAAATGGAGTCGAAAACCTTAGACACACTATTCAGACTGACGCCTCTTTACCAAAGTTTTGGCCATTGGGCACCTATCTTCCCCATAACTAATGCCTGCTGGCTCTAAGAAGCATGCCCACTTTTGAGCCCTCCTGGTCGCATTCTTTCACAGAAATTCAAAATTTTTACACCATTTGAGGGATATTGAGATCTCTAATAGTTTTGAATATATAAAAAAAAAATTCTTGACGATGAAAATTTGAGTATTATATATTAGGTGACCACCTTTTTTTTTGACGAAATTCCGATACAGAATGAAAAAATGTCGGTACACATTGAGAAAACAGAAAAACTCACATAATTTGTACTCTTATTAATATTTTATTTAAGCCGATGTGCCTGGTAGAGAGAATGTATGCGACGATTTTTAACAAGTGATCACATGGAATATTATGCTTAGCGAAGTTTTTGAAGCATTCTACCGAACGTCGATCAATTGAATATGGTCATCAGTAACATATTTTTTCAAGTATGAAAATTGGTCAAATAATTCGCTGTAATTGGAATTTATTACGTGATATGCCCAGACACCTTCGAATGCAGCAATTTGTAGATCTGATTTGCTCAATGTAGAAGACTTAAAAAAATTCGTAACTGGTTGACTGCTAGATGCTGTATTTAATGATTTGTTGTGACTTCAAATGCGATTATACCACCATGAGAAATATTGAATTCTGCGATGCAAATATCTCATTGGACATCACTATCGGTTTTTGTTCTTTTTATGAAAGTATATTTTTCTTGTAAACTCTCGTTCAGTATAATAACTCCACGTTTTCTTGACATTTTATTCGATTTATTTAGTTTCACAATGATGAAAATGCGCAGCAAAAATCAAATAGGAATGAAAAATAGAATTCAAGCGCGGAAGGCTGTTTACTTTTGACATAAATTGAGTTTCTTGAGGTAACACACTCAGCGGCAAACTGTGTGTATATGAATACACACACAGATTCGGCTGCCGGTCATATCTTCCCCGCGATTTCGGTCATATCTTCCCCGGTCCTAATTTCTCTTTTGAAATTCTGATTTCAAGACCAATCAATTGTTGTCAAAAACAATCATTGTTTCACATGAAATGCGCGCCTAGCGGCGGATCTTTTTATAAACGACTAGCTAATTCCCGGTGCGCTTCGCTACACCCATAAAAAAAAAAATAAATGGGCTTACATGCGTAAGGCTTACTTTTCCGCACTTTTAACCATCAAGTGATTTATAAAATTAGTTTCAATGTGAAAGTAAACATAGTGAAATTACAAGAAAACGTCATCCAATCGGCCTCAAATTCTGTTTAGACCCTTTTTTCTACAAAATAAGCAGTTTATAGGGGTTCGGAGCAGTGAGTTAAAAAACAGTGGTTCCACCCATTTTCTGAATCCAGTCTATTATATGACCACAAGTATTTCTAAATCTCAGAACCATAATAATTTGCCTCAGAAAAGTCAAAAGGGCCCGCGGAAGACATTTTCTAGGCTTATTTGTGGCATTTTCCATACAAAAATTGAATTTTCAAGCAAAAAGCCACATTCACTTGAGCCGAAAGTGCGCCACAACGACTACCACAATACTGCTCAAAATTGGATGAAATCTTAGTGTTATTCATAACAAACTATTTGTAATAGTGGTTCATGAGTCAAAGATTGGATTTTTAGCGCAAATTGGTTAACAATTTTGCGTATGGCGTACACCGTACTAATTTCATGAATTTCGTCTATTTTGGGTGCAAATTTGAGAAATTTCACATCAAATATGGAATGATTGTATTTAGGAATCTCAGAACTAATATAGTTTGGCCCAGGAAAGTCATATGGGCTCGCGGAAAACATTAAGTAGGCTTATTTGTGGTAATTTCGCTCAAAAATGGCATTTTAAGGGCAATAAACGTATATTCACTTGAGAGCATGGCACGCCAAAACGGCTATACCAATATTGCTCAAAATTTGATGGGATCTAAGTCTAATAATTTCCAAACAATGGTGAAAATTTGAAACCGATCGGTGGAGTCGTTTTTGAGCTATCGTGGTAACAAAAAACGTGACAACGGACACGGACACGGACACGGACACGGACACGGACACGGACACGGACACGGACAACGTGCCACAGCCCCACATCAACATGAGCTAAAAACGGTTCCACTGCATTCCTGTGGGTTCCAAACTTATAGAAAAATCATTTTTGGGGTTTCCAAAATTTGGGCCAATCGCAATACTTTTACGCATCACGTGGTGTGCGGAAAAGTAAAAGAAAACATAATGAAAACTCTTAGCATTGGTGTTAAGAAATTTTAAGAAACTACTGCAAGTAATGTGGTACATCTGAATAGAGCAATGTTCTTGCAAATTCATCACTTTCGCACAATTGAAAGAATGCAGTCAATGTTGTTTCTGGTGGTTGTGCAGCACTCTGCAGTAAATTTCGATCCGTGAAATAAACACGTTGACCATTTTAGAGATGAACTGCCAAATGTACAACTGCTGGATATCGCTCATGAATTGGAAATGAAAAAATTCTGTTTGTGCCGATGTAGCGGCCCATTTGGTATGGTGCAATGTCATCTTTTGTGTTGGCATCAGCTACTCCAAATACAGCCATATCACTGCCTTTGTTGGGGGGTAATGGCCGAAAATGCGACAGACTTTATAACAACATCATCTGCATTCAATGCCTCTTTTTCTTTCTCAATAAAGTAACTCTCATAAGCGTATGGTCTGTGACATTGATTCACAATTCTTATCAATTTGACACTGTGGTCAATGGACATTTGGGACATTCGAGATATTTAGGACATTTGGGACATTCGAGATATTTAGGACATTTGGGACATTCGAGATATTTGGAACATTTGGGACATCCGAGATATTTGGGACATTTGGGACATTCGAGATATTTAGGAAATTTGGGATATTTAGGACATTTGATCTGGCCAATCCTGATAATCCACCAAAACCCACTTGCAGAACTGAGAGCAGTTGTGGTCAATCCTTGGGTCCATCAAAACCCACTTCCAGATTTTTTTTTCTTACTTTCTCAACGTAGTTGAATGTATAGCACAACAAAGAACATACGGTAAACAGAAGCGTTTGAATTTTCTCACCACGCCATGCGTTTTCGTGTATTTGTTGTTGTTTTTTTGCATTTGTATGTAACTGGAAGGGGTCATCTTTGAAGTGGCATATCTCGGGAACGACTCGACCGATTTCGGATGTTAATGGCCTAAAACCATCTCCAGGAGGTCCCCGAAGTGTGGTGAAAATTTGGTTTGGATCGGATCAGCTGTTCTCGAGGAGTACGTGAACATCACGGATTTACATTGATTTTTATATAAACAATAAAATAAAGATGAATCAATTCAGAATGTATTCAAAGAGTTTTTTTGTTGTTGTCAAAAACAATAATGTTTTCACATGAAATGCAAAAGTTTGGCTTTCGAAAAATAAATAAAAAGTCAGTTACACAATTTAATCGAATAAATAAACCAGTCCGTTAAACTAAAATTGTGCTCACTTGATTATTCACCATTGTTTCGATTTACTTTTTGATTCCGAAACGAATAAAAAAAATTGAAATTTGGCTTGCGCTTCTTTTTAGTAACCTCTCAAACCTTTCGAACACAACAACAGTCAAATTGTTAATAACCATAAAATCAGTAATGTCATTGTGATGACAGGTTAAGATGTTCATGATGAAATGTTATGAATAACCTTTGGGAAATTATGACCAGTCATAATTTCCCTTTTGAATTTCATATTAAAACATAATTTTGAACGAATAACCTTGTTTCTAATCAAATTGATATGGGGAAGATATGACCGAAATCACAGGGAAGATATGACCAAAAAAATCGGTCATATCTTCCCCGCGATTTCGGTCATATCTTCCCCGTGATTTCGGTCATATTTTCCCCATTTTTTTGCACTGGGAAGATATGACCGGGGAAGATATGACCACACACCACAGATTCTGCTTTGCTTTTCTGTTGCCAACTTGACGCATTGAAATACTTCATTTTGTTTTCTAGCGCGGATAATGAAGTATGAAATAGATGATACTTAATATCACATTATTAATATGTGATTACAAACGTACTCAAATCAATAAATACAAATCAAAATCGTATAGAAAAATTTAAAAATGGAGACCGTTAACGAACTATCAGTCAAATTGCATGAATTTACGTGAATTGTATCGAATTTCGGTACATCTATTTTACTATTCCGCACATGAAATGTGCTTAGGAAAAGTATTGGTTTTGCCTCAAAAATTCAACTCCACATTGCTTGAGTAAATGAACTCTGATCGGGCTCAAATTTTGACCAGAGTCTCAGTTCACCATGGGAACAAATCTTGATTTGCACTTTTTTTATTTGGATACTCGGTTCTGGTACCTCCGGTGCAAAATGGCGTCGTCGTCGTCGTCGTCGTCGTCGTAGTCTGTACGTTAGCACGATAACTCTCGAACGGAGTCTCAAATCCCAAAGTGACAAAAGCAAATTTGTTCAGTATTATTACCGGATGTTTCCTATTGAATTTGAGCCATATCGGTGTAGTCGTTCCAGAGATATGTGCATTCAAGTGCACGTCAGTCGGGTTTTCAGTACATTTTTAGACAAAAACTGATGTTCACATTTTTGACTCTCCTGACCGTATTTTTCAATAAAAATTCATGTTGCTTGCGTCATTTGAATGGTATTCAAGCGCGCTTGACGTTTTACGTATTCAAAAAGTGCATAAAATGTTTCTTCATGCTGAAAAATCATGAAATGTGAACATGTTTGAAAATGTACGAAATTTTTAGAAAATTCTCAGAAAATTGAACTGTAAAAAATGAAAATGACTCTCAAATGGATTCTTAAATTGCACAGTATTGTCACCGGAGGTTTCCTATTTAATTTGAGCCATATTGGTATAGCCGTTCCAGAGATATGTGCATTCAAGTGCACGTGAGTCGGGTTTTCAGTACATTTTTACACAAAATCTGATTTTCACATTTTTGACTCTCCTGACCGTATTCTCCAATGAAAATTCATGCAGTTTGCATAATTTGAAAGGTATTTAAGTCCGCCTGAAGTTTTACATATTCATACAATGCACAAAATGTATCTTCAAGCCGAAAAATCATGGAATATGAACATGTTTGAAAATGTACGAAATTCTTAGAAAATGTAAGTTTGATATGAATATATCTCAAGAAAGGAGTCTCAAATCGCAAAGTGAAGATGGCCAATTTGTTTTATTGTGTCAAAGAATGTTTTGTGTTTTGAATATTTTGCCCATTTTCATGGCAGAACCAATACTTTCTCTCCTGACTGGTCGATGAATGAAATTGTTCAAGAGAAAAATCAAATTCCATATCAATGCGGAAAAGTCAGGATTACGAATGTAATTCAATTTATTTATTGTTCAAATTTCGGTACAGGTATAAACAATTAACAAAGTCACTTAAGGTGGTGAAAAAATGACAAATAAGTTTTTGTGTTTTATTTTATAAATCAAGATTGTTAAATTCAGATTCCGGTGGGCAAGATTTCAAAAAAATACAAGATTTTTCCCAATTTGGTCTAAATTTGATCATTCAGCGAGATGGAGTTGAGTCCAGATAAAATATTTACAAAGCATTGAACATTACATGTATTGAAAATTTAAACTCACCTCGATCATCTAAATTTTATTTGGAAATATCCTTTTGGAGAATTTCTAGTATCGAGCAATTTGAAATTTGTTTGGGATTCCTTGGACCAACCCGCGTTGTATGTTATTTTCTTCGCGAACTTCGAAATTTAAATTTAAAACATAGTGTAATGAAAGTATAACAAAATATCTTAAAAATTATACATTTATCTGCATTTAATCCACAAACTCATCCAAACTAAAGTGTCAGACAGAAAATAGGCCGAAAATTACGTTAATTCCAAATTCTTTGCAAGTCTCATTATTATTTTCTAATATTGTGGGATATTTCAGCTTTTGAAGTTAATGTTTGTAAAATTACCCTATTCTATAGTATTTTTCTTGTTGTTTGGAATCGGCTTGATATCTTCGCTGAACGTTTGTTGATATATCGAAAAAAAACTTTGATATCGTGTTTTTAATGGTATAAAAGAAATTTAAAATATCATTATTATTTGCAAAATATTTCTAGTCACGGCCACGGCAATAGCTTAAATCCGGTTATCATAAAGCTGACTCTATGACCGGCTGTGGCACGTTGTGCGTCCTCTGTGTCCAGTGGCACGTTTTTTTTTCATCGCGATAGCTTGAAAACGTATATATCGTTTTCAAATTTTTCCATTTTTTTGGAAATATAATTTCATTGCCCAAAAAATGCAATTTTTCAGGGAAAATGACCGCAGCAGTAAATAGCTGCAGGTTGAACTATACTGGTTCTGAGATTCTTAAATGGAATTATTGCATGTTTGTTGTGAAATTTCTCAAATTTCCAGCTAAAATAGACGAAATTCATAAAATTAGTACACTAAACGCAAAATTCAATTTGCGCACGTACAATATTAAGGCATCGACCATTCCATACCAAATCGATTAAATTCCGGACCGACCCCCTAGGTTCCGGAATGTCTATACATGGTTCGATTAGTTTGAGTTCAACTAAGAAAAATCTGGTCTCGACCATCAAATTTGATAAACTTTTAGCGACATGTTTGTTGCAGAATATGTGAAAAAAGCGATATTTTGGCTTTTTTCTCGTGGATTTTCCCACAAGAGTCGAGTTAGGGGTGATTTTCACCATTGATCTTTCTGTATATTTTATAAGATGAAAAACCTCTGAACGAGGTATAAACAGAGTGGCGCACCCAAATATCCTGCCCACAAAATGACTGATATAAAATTGTACGTGGCGCTTGTGAAATACATATAGTCGTTCTACAGTCCTCAAATAATTCAACAATTTGTCCATGCCATATTACAATGAATGTGAACTAGAGTGCGCCAGTGCGAGTTCCGAACGTTTTCACTTTCATTATCTTTGAATAACACTGGCTATAATATAAAAAGGGAGTACAAAAAAGTGCTTAGCGTATTAATATATAAGATGAAAAACCTCTGAACGAGGTATAAACAGAGTGGCGCACTAATAGATCCTGCCCACAAAATGACTGATATCACATTTTACGTGGCGCTTGTGAAAATATATTGTCGTTTCACAGTCCTCAAATCATTCAACAATTGGTTCATGCCATATTCCAATGAATTTGAACTAGAGTGCGCCAAGAAACGGTCGACCACGTAGTCTTTTCCTGCCCCCGATTTGAATCGGAACGAGCGGAAATACTGACCCTGGCGGGGCAAAACACAATAGCGGAGGACGTGGTACAGAGAATGTACGCAGACGAGAACATATGGAACGCAGTGGGAGACGCAGTTTCCAAAATTATGTCCAGACTAAGGACAAAATGGAACGAAGATCAAGCAGCAGAAGAACAAGAAACAGAAACGACGGGCGCGTGAGCGCAGCAGGCCCCCCCGAAGTAATACCTAACGGTGGTCCCGGGGAGGATCAGCAGGAGACCGGGAGGCGGGTTTTAGTCGGTAAGAATCCGGCACACTGTCGCGTAGCTACGACGAACTCAGTGTCTATGCAAGATTTCCCCCTCCTAACCAAAAAAAAAAAAAAAAAAAAAAAAAAAAAAAAAAAAACACCACACCACTACCACACACGCACACTTTCACAGCGGACACACACCCACCTCACTCTAAGAAATCGTACACAACTTTTGAATGGGTAAACCGATTTTGATGGTTGAGCACTCGTTGGAAAGGTATTGAAGAGTACTCTCGATTGGTTACTCAACAACAGTGGTCAAGATTACCCTCTAGGAGGTATGCTATATAATCTGAAAAAAACACCCCCATACGTCCCCCAATCAAAAAAATTTGTGGTTCCACAAAAATTCATTTTGACGACGGCTTTCGTCTAGTTTGGTCCTAAGCTACACGCCAATGCCTATTTCATGAATTACATCGGTCGGCAACACATAGTCCAAAAATTCGCGTATATATAGTGTTGCACTCAAAAGTGTATTTTTTGGAGCGCCACTGGGAGAACTGCCGTTCTCCGTGATCTACGAGAGCAATTGGGTCGATTTACTTCATCATGGCATATATAAAATGACAAATCGGACATATTTGTTGGCACAATTTGGGAAAAAGGTCACTTTTTTCGGCCATTCTTCACTTGTTCCATAACAAAAATTTCAACCTAAACCAGGAAAATGTCTTGAGTAACATAAAAATCATTAATTGTGATCCGAAAATTAAGAATAAAGTAAATGTGAATATCAATAATTATATTTTGAATGACTTTTCTTACATTTTTTGTGGAAAAACAGCTATTTTGACACATTTTTTTCAAACGACCTTCCGACCTGTAGGAAATAAAAATTTGCATATGGTCCACAAACAAAAAAATCTTGTTTTGACTAGTACTAACTGGTGCCACCCCTCCATTTTTGATTTCAAACGAAAATCAAAATTGATACACCCTACTGGTCAATACCTTTCCAACGGTATATAATTTGTCATATTTTTGAGCATAAATAATAAGCGATTATTTCATCACATTGTCATCAGGTGTCAAAAATTTTTCACATTTTAGGACGATTCCAAGCTGATTTCATTTAATATTAATAAACCTCGAGTTCATAATCAGAGGCTAAAACGTGTTTTGGGGGTGATTTTTCGTTTTTTTCGATTCAAATTTTTCATTAACTGTCGTTTCTGTCATAGTAAGGTAGATGTACCACATGCGGGTCAGCACCACCCCAGTTGTTTTTTCTCGCAATACCATAATGGCTGATTTGACAAGTGTCAAGCTTCTCATTTGACATTACGCAGTTTTTGGTAAAACAACGAAGTGAATAGTCGCATTGCTTGTGTTAGCTCCAGACATCGTGTAATAAAAATTTCGAAAAAACTTTTTCTCGTTTTTGTTTGAACAATCATTTTGTGTAGTGAATCAACTAAAAAAGGTCAGTTGAATGCATATATGTGTAGCATTTGAAGTATATTTTGTAATGGAATATCGATTCAACCATTGTATGGACAATTTTTTTTTATTATCACACAAAAAAATGGCGTCCGCACCACATACGGGTCAGAGCATAGCACCACATACGGGTCACCCGGTTTTTTCCAAATGAAGTTTATATTTGACATTTTTATAGTCAAATATCATCGTTAGTGTCAAAATAAAGTGTTTTTATTTCGTTCAACTGATGTTTCCATTCGTTTTTTTTTGTTTTCAGCCATGTCGCCCCCAAAAAAGCATCGAACAAAATTCCGTAGTGAAAATTGATTTCAATGCACTGCTCAATGCCATTAAAATATGTTTGTTGGAAGGTGGAGGCATTCAGTCTACTGCTCGAGCTAATGGCATCGCAATTGCCACTTTACAGAGCCATTTGAAAAAAATAAAGGACAGTTTTGATATTTCTTCAGTCGCCAATGATGTTTCATTGGAAACCATAGGTTTCCCGCGGAAACTGACCGCTGCAAACTCCATCGAATGCAATGAATGCAAGCGGCTACATCATTTGAGCCGCGCAAACATGACGGCGAGCTACTTTACTTGCAAAAATTGCGATTCCGACTTGGATTTTGATGATGATGGTGAAATGGAATAAATTGATGAAAAATTGCCATTTTCTGTCATTTGTTAAATATATTTTCTTTTTCCGCACATGAAATGTGGTCAGGAAAAGTATTGGTTTTGCCTCAAAAATTCAACTTCACATTGCTTGAGTAAATGAACTTTGATCGGGCTCAAATTTTGACCAGAGTCTCAGTTCACCATGGGAACGAATCTTGATTTGCACTTTTTTGATTTAGATACTCGGTTAACCAAGAATTCTGGTAGCTCCGGTGCAAAATGGCGTCGTCGTCGTCGTCGTAGTCTGTACGTTAGCACGATAACTCTCGAACGGAGTCTCAAATCCCAAAGTGTCAAAAGCAAATTTGTTCAGAAGTATTACTGGATGTTTCCTATTGAATTTGAGCCATATCGGTGTAGTCGTTCGAGAGATATGTGCATTCAAGTGCACGTGAGTCGGGTTTTCAGTACATTTTTACACAAAAACTGATTTTCATATTTGTGACTCTCCTGGCCGTATTTTTCAATGAAAATTCATGCTGCTTGCGTCATTTAAAAGGTATTCAAGCGCGCTTGACGTTTTACGTATTCAAACAATGCACAAAATGTATCTTCATGCCGAAAAATTATGGAATATGAATACGTGTGAAAATGTACAAAATTCTTAGAAAATCGAATAGCAATATGAATATATCTCAAGGAAGGAGCCGCAAATTGCAAAATGCCGATGCCCAATTAGTTTTATTGTGTCACAGGATGTTTTGTGTTGAAAATTAGCCATATTGCAGTGGTAATTTCATAGTGATGTGAACTTTACTGCATATACCGTGCCCAAATACAGTACATTGTACGAAAAATAACATTTTCTGCGTTTTCATGGCAAAACCAATACTTTCTCTCCTGACTAGTCGACGAATTAAATGGTTCAAGAGAAAAACAAAATTTCATATCAATGCGGAAAAGTCAGGATTACGAATGTAATTCAATTTATTTTCCACTGAAGGCTTTCAATATGAATAAACATTAATATTTTCTATATTTATGGGAGTTTTACTTCATATGTTTGCATTTTATGTGGATTTTTCCAGGTGACCCGTATGTGGTGTCAATTTTTTTTTGCCCAAAAACTGTGTCCTCATATAATTGGTGATAATTTTTTTTCTGTAAACGGAATTGATATACTTTCTTCGGAGAAAATTCAGATCTGAAGATTATCTTTCAAACGATGTATATATGTTCGCAATTCGGATTCGATCAAAAGTTATGATTCGAATACAAAACCCGACCCGTATGTGGTACATCTCCCTTATATTTACTCTTCCGCACATGTGCTCAGGAAAAGTAGTATTGGTTTTGCCTCGAAAGTTCAACTCAACTTTTGACAAGAGTCTCAGTTCACCATGGGAACAAATCTGTCTTAGCACTTTTTGATTTGGATACTCGGTTCTGGTACCTCCAGTGCAAGGTCACCATTCACCATTTTTTGGCCTCAAACGGCTAGGGAAAAATGGCCTCGAAAAATCTATTGTAGCGTGGCTTGTGTGTGGTGGTGGTAGTACCCCATAAGCTTTTGACGTTATTATATCGCGATAACTCTTCTGATTGGCGGTATAACGGTATAATGACCAGTTTAGCACAAACGCCGCACTAAATACTTGAATCTCGTGGATTTTCAGTGGCATATATACGGCAATTTTGTTTTTTTCAGAGATTTACAATTATTACTTTTCCGCACATGAAATGTGCTCAGGAAAAGTATTGGTTTTGCCTTAAAAATTCAACTCCACATTGCTTGAGTAAATGAACTCCGATCGGGCTCAAATTTTGACCAGAGTCTCAGTTCACCATGGGAAAAAATCTTGATTTGCACTTTTTTGATTTGGATACTCGGTTCTGGTAGCTCATGGCAAAACCAATACTTTCTCTCCTGACTAGTCGACGAATTAAATGGTTCAAGAGAAGAACAAAATTTCATATCAATGCGGAAAAGTCAAGATTACGAATGTAATTCAATTTATCTCTTTTGTTGAAGTTGACGTCAAGTGAAGTGAATTCACCGCGATTGACTTCTGACATATTCATTTGAAATGAGTTCGTTCAGTGGGTCGAAGTCAACTCGGAGTACATATACACGTCGTCAACGTAAGGTATATACCTCGTGAGTAAATTCACCGGTGAATTGTCAAACTCTGGTTTTTTTACCGTTCCGTTCAACTGGAAATGAGCTTCATCGGTCATGCACGTTGAGTTTTCACAATTGGCTTGTTCTGTTGAATGTAAATTTAAAACTTTAAGAAGAGAAATGTGATAATAATCAATTTTGCAATCAGTTAATCGCAGCATTTTACTCCGTAACCGTTAGGGTTGGTAAATGGATTTACTGATCGGTGCTAGCAGACATTGATTATAAAAGAGTTTGTACATTATGTATATATAATTTTTTTTTTCTTTTTTATATAAATTTATTAATAAACCACCTCTGGCGAAGAAACGCTGTACGGTGCAGACCATTAACATTAAAAAAATTTGAGAGCGTTCGCGTGGCGTGTACTGTTCCATGGTATACATTAATAAATTAATAAAAATAATGAATAAATGATCAAATAATGAAAATCATGATTGGTCGATCTGACATCGGTGTCAAATAGTGTTGCCCGAATGTCCGTCGAATGAAAACAACAACCTGTACTCGGTTCTGGTAACTCCAGTTCAAAATGACGTCGCACTAAAGTGCACATACCTTCCGATCAAAAAGTTCCAGTGATTTGATTTAATTTCTTTATTATTCCCTCCAAAATATTCACCATTAATCCGATCATCCATGCACTATATTATGAGTGTTTCGGTGACATTCTCTGCGCGCGTTTGCATATTTAACGAACAGCAGAACAATGTAAACGAAACATAATAGTAACGAAATGGACAAATAGAGGGTTTCACATAAACTGTGGCGTATTTAGATGATCTGAAAGGGGTGGTTGGTTTTAACAGTTTTATCAATGCGATGAATCGAAAAACTGATAAGGCGTTTGGCAAACGTCGAATTTGAAGAAAGGCTCTTTGCCTTCAATATCAAAAAATGTATCAAAATTGAATATTATTAAGTTCGATAATTTTGAGAATTTTCGCCTTGGGGTAAATCTGAAAAAGTATCACAAATCGGTAAAACAAATATTTACTGGGGAAATGTTGGTTAGGGGGGGGTCAATCTGGTAAACCCCTCTACAGTGCGCACGTATGCTCATGTTAGTAGATTGTTAAACCAAAAGTGTTTTATGAAAATAAATCATTTCTAACATGCGTTCAATGCACAGATTTCATTTTATTCAATAAAATATTGACAGAAAGTGCGCAGCTTAAATGAATTCATTTATGGAGTTGATTCCATTTATGTGAATTGATCGGAATTAAATCCATACATTTGTTTGGAAAAATTACTTTTTTCTGGATTTATTGTCGAATTTTCGGAAATAGCTCCAATAGACTTATTTCCCAAAAAAAAATAGAGTTTTTTTAATTGAACATTATAACATACACCCTTTTCCTGAGCACATTTCATGTGCGGAAATATTTCAAATTTGCTCGGTGCAAAGCCAACTATATGGTCGATCAGGGTTTGGTCTTAGGATTGCGGAATGACTTCTGTTTTACACTGTGTGTCAAAATTCAACTTTTTGTCTGCACGAAGCATGGGAGTAGTTGCACTCTCTCCGGCTTGGGCCATAGATTCCAGAACACACAGCCGATTTGCTCTACCACGTCACATTCTCGAGAAACTTCATTCTAAGTTGTCTTGATTCTTGACATTTCTTATTTTCCCTGTTTTTGCCAAAAAATCGCACATTTTCGGATGTATCGTATGGTGCAGAACATTACCCATTGAACCAATAGTAATGGCTTTTCGCATAATTTATGCATATATAAAGCTGCAAAAAGTAATGGCTGTATGCATAATTTATGCATATTTTACCCATATTTTACCTTCTTTTATGCATATCTGGAAGGTAGAAAAATGCATATTATATGCATATTCCTTATATTTCAAAAACGAATTTAAACTGGTTTTAAGAACTTGTTATTGTGATTTAATTCATAAGTTAAGCATACTCTGAGGCGTATTAATACATAATTATGATTATGATTTTCTTCACAGAGAAAATTGTCCAATTGCATGCATACATATATCATATATATAGCATAAATAATGCATTAATAATGCATAAATCATGCATAAAAAAAGGTAAAAAAAGGGTAAAATGAGTTAAGTTCATGCATAATTCATGCATTAGTGATATGCATGAATTAACCACTCAATTGGTTCACTGGGTAATATTAACATTATCTCCAGAACTACAGATTGTATCATAAGATGAAAAAACCTCTGAACGAGGTATAAACAGAGTGGCGCACACAAATATCCTGCCCTCAAAATGACTGATATCACATTTTACGTGGCGCTGTTGAATTATATATTTTTGATTCAACGCTTTTCAAATAATTCAACAACCTTTCCATGATGGCATCAATTGAAATTTGAACTAGTGTGCGCCAGTGCGAGCAAAGCGTTTTTCTGTCAATTTGATTTGAGTTAGGCTACGATTCAAACCAAAATATTTGTGTAAACAAAACGAATTTATTTTCTGCCGTGATACAATTCACGTTTTCGTTTGGGACTTGCACTACCAAAAACATATAATTCAACAGCGCCACTCTGTTTGGGTGCGCCACTCTGTTTATACCTCGTTCAGAGGTTTTTTCATCTTATATCAGTAGTTTTGTAAGGTTATTTTGTAAAAAAAAACTTAAAAATAATAACTTTTTGAGATATATCATCAAATTCTGTTCAACTCCATCGACCGAAGTGCAAATTTTGAGTACCTTTGAAGTAAATACGGCGAAAATATGACAAAATGAGCCAAAATTTCGATTTTGAAGTTTTTCATTTTTTTTACTTGTAATCCAAATTGTCCTCCAAATCGCGTCAATATGCCCCAATTGAAAGCCAATTCTAATGTATATCGATTGTGATATATGAGTTGCGAGCATGTTATGTCATCATATTTAGTATTATATCACAACTTGATTTGATAGTGTCAACTCTGAAACACATATAGCCAAAACCCAATTTTTGCGAAAAATGATGAGTGAAATTCCAACTTCCATAACTTAGGAACGGTTGATCCTATTTTGATGGTTGAACCCTCGTTGGATAGGTATTGAGGTGTACTACCAAAGTGTAGTTTTTCAGAATTTACTGTAATGGGTACGGGGTCAAAATGACGAAAAACCAAAAAAATCGATTTTCGATTTTTCGGTTTTTTCGATGTGGTGACCAAACCCGATTACAGATTTCTTTCAACTAATTTAAAGCCTAGCTAAATACCTTTCATTTGCGGTATCTGCGGATTTTCTATGTTGTGTATTAGCGGAGTTATGGAATTTTGAAAAAAATCGACTCCTCGACACTCTCCTCCTGCTTATTTTCTTATATGTAAAGAAATTCGGCCGTTCTCCACGGTTTTGAACTGCCCCCCACATTCCCCAAAAATAATGTTATACATCACAGAAAACGAGAGAAGGTACAAAGTCACAAACAGACACACACACACACAAACACACATACCAAACCCAATTTTCAGGGAAAACACCCCTTTCTGGGAAAACGTACACAACTTTTGAACGGGTCAACCGATTTCGATGGTTGAGCACTCGTTGGAAAGGTATTGAGGAGTACTATCGATTGGTCACTCAACGACAGTGGTCAAAGTTACCTCCCGGGAGATATGCTATATAAATCTGAAAAAGCACCCCCATACGTCCCTTAAGCAAACAAAATTGTGGTTCCACAAAAATTCATTTTGACGACGGCTTTCGTTTAGTTCGGTCCTAAGCTACACGCCAATGCCTATTCCACGAATGACATCGGTCGGCAACACAGAATCCGAAAATTCGCGTATATATAGTGTTGCATTCAAAAGTGTATTTTTTGGTGCGCCACTGGGAGAACTGCCGTTCTCCGTGATAATAAATGAATATTCGTTGGAAAGATAATTTAATTTTAAAAAATTTTGCAGAACAGTTGATCGAAATTGAGTGACTAGATCATAGGTTCGGACATAGCCTCCAAGGTCTCAGATGACCCCCCCCCTTAACTTTTCGGACCCCCTGTGAATTCGTGGACCCTCTATGAATTGTCGGAGTTGAGGACCTTTTTTTTTTTTTTTGTTATGGATTTTCAAAAAACGAAATTCAATTGTAAAAACGAAATAAATTGAATTACATTCGTAATCCCGACTTTTCCACATTGATATGAAATTTTGTTTTTAATGTTAATGTTTTAATGTTAATCTCACCATACAGCGTTTCTTCGCCAGAGGTGGTTTATTATAAATTTACAAAAATGTGTATAAAATTTGTACAAATTTATTTATAACCAATGTTTGATAGCACCGATCAGTTAACCTATTTGCCAACCCTAACGGTTACGGAGCAAAACGCTGCGATTAACTGATTTCAAAATTGATTATTACATTTATTTTCTTGAAGTTTTAAAATATTCAATTAATCTCTTTTTTATGGTATCTGTACTCACATTGAAATCAACTAAATATATATCACATCATTGGGAATCATTTTATCAGAAAATTCATTAAATGTATCAAGCATAAAATTCATTGGCTGATATTTTCTATAATTACACTTTTCCAATGGTACTATTAATAGATTACTACTGCGAGTTTGGTAATGAGGTAAACGAAATACGATATATTCCAGTAAATGACTAGATGATATTTCACCAATGATCAATTTGTGAATAAAAATCACTTGGGCCACCATTCTTCGTTCTTCCAAAGTTATCAACTGAAGCAGCATCAGCCTATCTTCATACTTTGGCATGTGGAACCTATTTGGCCATTTTATTTTCGAAGAGCATAAAGTAAAAATTGTTTCTGGATTGATTCGATTCTTCTGGTCTGACCCTTCATGTAGGGGTTCCAAACTTGTGAACCATATTCAAGTATTGGTAATACATATGTGTAAAAGAGTAATCGAATGGTCCACGGATCCTTGAAATCACGACCAAATCTTTTGATGCAAGCTAGTCTTGATTTGGCTTTTGCTATGATGTATTCAATGTGTGATTTGAAATTGAGTTGACTGTCAAGAATAACTCTCAAGTCTTTGATTTCATTTTCTCTCTGGATGACTTCGTCTCCAATGATATAGTTATGATCAATCATCAATTTGGTCAATCATCAATTTGGTCAATCAAGACATTCAATCTAAGATCATTGCGACTGAAAAAAGTAGAAATGTTTTCCAAGTCATTCTGTAATTTCAAGCAATCCTTCTCAGACTCAATATGTTTGGACAGTCTAGCATCATCTGCAAATGAAAGTAATGTAGAATCGCATTCAACATAATATGGTAATTCTATGATAAATAATATAAACAATGAGGCTCCAATTGGGTAGCCCTGACCTGTACCAGAGGTAACATCAATTGGGATTGACTTCATATTATCGATTTTTACTATTTGCTTTCTGCCATTCAGATAGGCAGTGAGTTTATTCTATCTATAAATATGTCGATTGTTGAATCATTGATCGGCACCTTATCTAAATTTTGCATTTCTATTAGCATCATATATTCCAAAACTTCAATTGCATCAGCTTCGTTGTTTATTGAGTAAACTGGTGGTGAAATGGTTATCTTTGATATGTTGGATGATGATATTGTGGTTGCCACTGGTTCTGGATTGGTGGTTGAAATGGTAATTGAAAATGCTGTTGAAATTGTTGCTGGTATTGTGGCTGGAATTGCGGCCGAATGAACTGGTCGGTGTTCATATAATGATAGGGAAAATTTTGATGGTCTTGATAATTGTGTCTAAATATCGGCGCATACGGTACATAATGATTTGAACGATTGAAACGGTTTATATTTCGATATTTATTCTGCCAATGATAATTATTATTATTGTTATGATTATTGTTGTGATAAATTTTAGCATTTCGATGGTCAAATCGGGCACCATTATTTTGATTTGGTTTGTTCTTATTCGACTGTTTATTTATATATTGTGCTCCTTTATTTTTTGGGTTAATTTTCATATTTTTCTTTTGAGAGTTTTGATTTTTTTGTTTACTGCGTTGGTAAGCTACAAACTCTCTAGCTGTGAAATCACTCTCCCATAAATGTTTATCCATGATTTGGTCATATACAGATTTGCTGAATGTTATAATCTTAAAACTTGTGTACTTCTTTATTTTATTTTTTCGACTTGAAAGTCTGCTAACATGAAATTGTTCGGAATCAAGATGCGTTCCACTTAATATGCGTTTCACGATGTCTTCAGTTGTTGTGTTTTCATCAAACTTTGATACATGAATCGAAAAAATGTCACTTTGAATGGATGGTTTTTTTAATACACTTAAATTTGTTGAAATTCTGGAAATATCATTGGATATCATTCCATCATTGAATGGATCTGGTTTTGAGGTTTCATTATCATTTTGATTTTCATTTTGATTCTTTTGTTTATATTTGTCTTTGCACAATTCGCAAACTACCGAAAAGGGTGAGTCAACATTGAATGCATCATTAAAATGTGCAATTTTGTTTTGATCATCGACAATTTTCCATTTTCCGTTTTCTGGGAGCAGTAGACCAAATCTTTGCAGCATTTCTTTCACTGGATACCATAAAAAAATGATTAATTGAATATTTTAAAACTTCAAGAAAATAAATGTAATAATCAATTTTGAAATCAGTTAATCGCAGCGTTTTGCTCCGTAACCGTTAGGGTTGGCAAATAGGTTAACTGATCGGTGCTATCAAACATTGGTTATAAATAAATTTGTACAAATTTTATACACATTTTTGTAAATTTATTATAAACCACCTCTGGCGAAGAAACGCTGTATGGTGCAGACCATTAACATTAACATTAACAATATGGCTAATTTTCAACACAATACGTTCTGCTACATTCGATTTTCTAAGAATTTCGGACATTTTCACAATAGTTCACATTCCATGATTTTTCATAGCAAATTTCGGAATAACATCATCAACTTCTATTGTTACTTGTCTATGGACTCTCTATGCTGTTGCGTAAATAGGTCTAGATTCGTTGAATAGATGGGAAACTTCACTCACGGCCACCGCAAGTGCTTAAATCCGGTTTATGATCGTAAAGCCTTCTTTATAGACCGTAAAGCCGTCAGATCGCAATAATTGAAAGTGTTCCGATTTGGATGAAATTTTTCGTATAGAATAAGATCGGAACTATAAGAATTTTGGCATTTAAACTAGTCTTAAAAACTGATCTAAAACAAAAAAACACGTTAGACCAGTTTTGATCAGTTGTTTTAGACCAGTTTAAATGCTAAAATGCTTATAGTTCCAATCTTATTCTATACAAAAAAAATTATCCAAATCGGAACACTTTCTCAAATTTTTTTATCCCACTTTAAATTGATTTTCTAAGAATTTCGTATATTTTCACACGTATTCATATTCCATAATTTTTCAGCAATTGAAAATCACAGAAGAAATTCGAAAGTCTCTGCATTACTCAAATCATTGAGCTCAGAAGCATACAGTGTCGTTCATAGTGTGTGCAGTCCAACAGCCCCGAGCAAGAAACAATACACCGAATTGTGTGATTCATTGACACCAATTTACAACCCGTGATTATTTATAAGGAACAAAAAAAAATTTACACAGCCAGCATGGCACCAAACGAAACAGTTGCAAGCTGGTATGCTCCTTGAAAATTAGGTCGATATAATATATCAAAAGTAAAATTATGTTAAGTAAACGATGCAAAGCCGATTTTTTGTAAAGCACGCTCACTTCGATTTGCTTTTAGGGAGGGGTTGAGAAACAATTTGAAGCTCAAATTGAATCGAGTATATTACTTTTCCGCACACCACGTGATGCGTAAAAGTTTTGCGATTGGACAAAATTTTGGAAACCCCAAAAATGAGTTTTCTATCAGTTTGGAACCCATAGGAATGCGGTGGAACCGTTTTAGGCTCATGTTGATGTGGGGCTGTGGCACGTTGTCCGCCGTCCGCCGTCCGTTGTCCGGTGTCACGTTTTTTGTTACCACGATAGCTCAAAAACGACTCCACCGATCGATTTCAAATTTTCACCATTGTTTGGAAATTATTAGACCATTAAATTTTGAGCTATATTCGTAAAGCCGTTTTGGCGCGCTATGCTCTCAAGTGAATATACGTTTATTGCCCTAAAATGCAATTTTTGAACGGAATTACCACAAATAAGCCTTCCTAATGTTTTCCGCAAGCCGATATGATTTTCTTGGGCCAAACTACATTAGTTCTGAGATTCCTAAATACAATCATTCCATATTTTATGTGCATTTTCTCAAATTTGCAGCCAAAATAGACGAAATTCATAAAATTAGTACGGCACATTAGACTTTTCTGAGACAAACTACAATAGTTCTGAGGTTTTGAAATAGAATCATTCCATATTTATGGTCATACAATAGATTCGAAAATGGGTGCAACCACTGATTTTTCACTCATTGCTCCGTACCAATATAAAATACTTATTTTGAAGAAAAAACGGTCTAAATAGAATTTGAGGCCGATTGGATCATATTTTCTTGTAATTTCACAATGTTTATTTTCACATTAAAACAAATATTACAAAATCAATTGATGGTTAAAATTGCGGAAAAGTAAGCCCATTTATTGGTAAAAGTAACGAACTCTGATTACGCAACACCAATTGTGCCAATTTTGAAAGAAAAGGGGGACTTTCGCTTTTGTGGAGATTCAAAGCCACAATAAATAACCCTCTAATGCATGAATTTTTCTCAGCGGTTTGAGGTATCTAATTAGGATGCTTTTGGTATCAAACCACTTAAAAAAATAGTGAAAACCCTTGAAACCGCGTGATTTACTTGGGAAATGCATTTGACATCGAAAAAGAGCAATGAAATCTATTGTTTAAAACTGTCAAATTTTAAGAATTTGTAATTTTTTTTGTCAAATTGAAAAATTTTTACGCTCTTGCTTGCAACTCAACAACAGCTCAAGATAAAATCAAAAGGTTTGCAGCAATTGAAAGCCTCAACATTTCCAAATGATTTTTATGTCATTGTTTTATTAGATTGCTTTTTGATGTGTCGGAAGTGAGAGCGTTTAATGTCATTATTATTCCAAATTACTTTTCCGCACACCACGTGATGCGTAAAAGTATTGCGATTGGCCAAAATTTTGGGAACCCCAAAAATGAGTTTTCTATAAGTTTGGAACCCATAGGAATGCAGTGGAACTGTTTTTAGCTCATGTTGATGTGGGGCTGTGGCACGTTGTCCGCCGTCCGCCGTCCGTTGTCCGGTGTCCGGTGTCACGTTTTTTGTTACCACGATAGCTCAAAAACGACTCCACCGATCGATTTCAAATTTTCACCATTGTTTGGAAATTATTAGACTTAGATCCCATTAAATTTTGAGCAATATTGGTATAGCCGTTTTTGCGCACCATGCTCTCAAGTGAATATACGTTTATTGCCCTAAAAATGCCATTTTTGAGCGAAATTACCACAATTAAGCCTACTGATTGTTTTTCGAGAGCCCATTTCACTTTCCTGGGCCAAACTATATTAGTTCTGAGATTCCTTAATACAATCATTCCATATTTGATGTGAAATTTCTCAAATTTGCAGCCAAAATAGACGAAATTCATAGAATTCGTACACGTACGCCATACGCAAAATTATTAATCAATTTGCGCTCAAATCTAATCTTTGACTCGTGGACCACTATCAAAAATGGTTTGGACTTCATAGCACTAAGATTCCATCCAATTTTGAGCAGTATTGTAGTAGTCGTTGAGGCGCATGACTGACTCAAGCGAATGTGGCTATTTTGCTTGAAAATTCAATTTAATATGGATAGTACCGCGAATATACGTACTAAATGTATTCCGCGGGTCCATTTGACTACCCTGGGACAAACTATAATGGTTTTGAGATTTAAAAATTGAATCATTCCATATTTGTGGTCATAAAATAAATTGGATTCAGAAAATAGGGGGAACCACCAATTTTTGACTCACTGCTCCGAACCCATATAAATTGCTTATTTTGTAGAAAAAATGGTCTAAATGAAATTTGAGGTCGATTGGATGACGTTTTCTTGTAATTTCACTATGTTTACTTTCACATTAAAACTAATTTTACAAAATCACTTGATGGTTAAAAGTGCGGAAAAGTAAGCCTTACGGATGTAAGCCCATTTATTTATAGCAAATTTTGCTGAAATAATGACACCAATTTATCGTTTACTTCGTAAAGAAATTAAATTTGAATGGAATCAAGAATGTCAAAGGGCTTTTGAGATGATGAAAACAGACATCTGTTCAAACCCAAAGCAAACAATCTTGTTAGCAACGGATGCTTGCAAAACTGCAGTTGAAGGAGTTTTATTGCACCGTTATGTCAATAAAACTGAGAAACCGATTGCATATGTGTCACGTGCACTCAATAGTGCCGAGAGAAATTATAGTACGTTTGAGAAAGAAGAGTTGGCTATAATTTATTGTGTAGTTAAATTACGTCAATATTTATTGGGGAATAAATTTACTTTACAAAGTGACCATAAACCATTGATCACTATTTTTGATGAAAACAAAGGTATTCCAGTCATGACAGCAGCCAGAATACAGAGATGAGCCTTCATTTTGATCGGATTTGATTATTCGATAGAATATGTCAAAGGTTCTGTAAATACAGCCGAAAGTCTATCACGAATAGCTCAATTTGAAACGACTGAATCGACTCAGGAATCAAGTTACATAAATTATGTTGGTTTTGTTAACGTTTCACTTGTAGATTTTAAAGTAATTGCCACTCACACTCGAAGGGATCCGATTTTATCGAAATTAATGGATAATATCCATAAAAAAACGGTTCAAAATGTAATGGGTGTTTAAAGCATTCCGATCAAAATCATCCGAATTAACTGTAGAAAGTGGATGCATTTTATGGGGATATCGCACCGTAATTCCGTCGAAACTTCAGAAAAAAGTGTTACAAGCTCTACACACCTCACACATGGGGATAGTCAAAACAAAATTGCTTGCACGTTCTTATGTTTATTGGCCGAATATCGACAGAGATATTGAGATTTTGGTTAAATCGCTTTGGTATTGTTTGGAACTGAGTTCACGTCACAGGAGTTTCAACAGTTCATGTGCAGTAATAAAATTAATCACATTTTAACAGCACCAGGGCATTCAGCTACTAATGGACAGGCTGAAAATTCAGTTAAAACTGTCAAAAAGTCGCGTTGGTCATCAGCGTAAATTGGTCCAAGAAATTACATTTGTTTGTTAACTTATAAAAATCGTGATATAAAGAGACGTTTGAATCAAATACGTGGCGCTCAGCTCGTTGAGGGAGATGGTATGAGCTTGAACACTCGATCAATTGAAGTCGAAGATGAAAGATTAACATCCGATGAAAAAGGAAGCATTGATTTGCAAAAATTTCAATAGAGGCTTCACCTGATAATTCGATTGACCAAAGTATAATAACTGTTGCAAATGAATCAGTTCCAGATATCGTAGAAAGACCGTCAGTCAGATCATGTGCAACTAAAACAAAAGAAGCAATAACATCAATGTTTGCATCGAATCGAAATCGTTAGTCCTGATGTTAATTAAACCAAAGTACAAAAATTTATTTCCATTTGAACATTTTCAAATATTTATTGCATTAAAAGTAATGTGTTCTGGTGGCACTATAAAATTGTAGTAATTCAAACAAAATTGTAAACTGTGTTCTATCAACTTGAGAAGAGAGATGTTGGATATAAGTGTTATATGCGTCTAGCTGTTATAATTGAACCAACCAACCAACTTCATGTCAATGTTTACATTGACTTTACATCATTTCATTTTAGTATTAAATAAAAGACATTCATTCTGAGCTGAACCATCACACGAGTCACATTCAGTGGACTTGAATACCTCTCAAATGACGTAATAAATTTTCATTGAAAAATGCGGCCAGGAGAGTCAATAATGTGAAAATCAGTTTTCGTGCAAAAATGTACTGAAAAACCGACTCATGTGCACTTGAATGAATGTCGCTCCGGAACGGCTATACTAATATAACTCAAATTAAATAGGAAACATTTGACAATAATACTGAATAGATTTGCTTTTGCAGCCTTAGGATTTGAGACTCCGTTCGAGAGTTATCGTGTTAACGTACATACAACGTCAACGACGACGCGTTTTTGCACCGGAGGTACCAAAACCGAGTATCTAAATCAAAAAAGTGCTAAGACAGATTTGTTCCCATGGTGAACTGAGCCTCTGGTCAAAATTTGAGCCCGAACAAAGTTCATTTACTCAAGCAATGTGAAGTTGAATTTTTGAGGCAAAACCAATACTTTTCCTGAGAACATTTCATGTGCGGAAAAGTAAAATAAAACCAATCGTAAGTCCCAAAACCGTATTAACATTGGCTCTTATGGGTCTGTGCCAACGACTGCACTGAAAAATTGGTTTTGTAACAATTTTACAACACTTTCTTATACATCTTTTTTTCGTACATTCTTACACACTTTCATTGGAAATTTTAATTTGTTTTAATCATTTTTACTGTCGAAAAATTGTCATTTAAATTTCGCCAAAGTCTCATCACGGAGAACGGCAGTTCTCCCAGTGGCGCACCAAAAAATTCACTTTTGAGTGCAACACTATATATACGCGAGTTTTCGGATTCTGTGTTGCCGACCGATGTCATTCGTGGAATAGGCATTGGCGTGTAGCTTAGGACCAAACTAAACAAAAGCTGTCGTCAAAATGAATTTTTGTGGAACCACAAAAAATTTCGCTTGGGGAACGTATGGGGGTGTTTTTTTCAGATTATATAGCATACCTCCTAGGGGGTAATCTTGACCACTGTCGTTGAGTGACCAATCGATAGTACTCCTCAATACCTTTCCAACGAGTGCTCAACCATCGAAATCGGTTGACCCGTTCATAAGTTGTGTACGTTTTCCCGGAAAGGGGGGTTTTCCCTGAAAATTGGGTTTGGTATGTGTGTTTGTGTGTGTGTGTGTGTGTGTGTGTGTGTTTGTGACTTTGTACCTTCTCTCGATCTCTGTGATGTATAACATTAATTTTAGGGAGTCTGGGGGGCAGTTCAAAACCGTCGAGAACGGCCGAATTTCTTTACATATAAGAAAATAAACAGGGGAAGAGTGTCGAGGAGTCGATTTTTTTCAAAATTCCATAACTCCGATAATACACAACATAGAAAATCCGCAGGTACCGCAAATGAAAGGTATTGAGCTAGGCTTTAAATTAGTTCTCAGTATGAAAGAAATCTGTAATCGAGTTTGGTCACCACATTGGAAAAACCGAAAAATCGAAAATCGATTTTTTTGGTTTTTCATCATTTTGACCCCCGTACCCATTACAGTAAATTCTGAAAAACTACACTTTGGTAGTACACCTCAATACCTATCCAACGAGGGTTCAATCATCAAAATAGGATCAACCGTTCCTAAGTTATGAAAGTTGGAAATTCACTCATCATTTTTCGCAAAAATTGGGTTTTGGCTATATGTGTTTCAGAGTTGACACTATCAAATCAAGTTGTGATATAATACTAAATATGATGACATAACATGCTCGCAACTCATATATCACAATCGATATACATTAGAATTGGCTTTCAATCGGAGCCTATTGACTCGATTTGGAGGAAAATTTGGATTACAAGTAAAAAAAACCAAAAACTTCGAAATCGAAATTTTGGCTCATTTTGTCATATCTTCGCCATATTTACTTCAAAGGTACTCAAAATTTGCAATTCGATCGATGGAGTTGAACAGAATTTGATGTTATATCTCGAAAAGTTGTTATTTTTGAGTGTTTTTTACAAATAAACCTTACAAAACTACTGATATAAGATGAAAAAACCTCTGAACGAGGTAAAAACAGAGTGGCGCACCCAAATATCCTGCCCACAAAATGACTGATATCACATTTTACGTGGCGCTGTTGAGTTATATATTTTTGGTTCAACGCTTTTCAAATAATTCAACAAACCTTTCCATGATGGCATCAATTGAAATTTGAACTAGTGTGCGCCAGTGCGAGTGCCGAATGAAAACGTGAATTGTATTACGGCGGAAAAATAAATTCATTTTGTTTACACAAATATTTCGGTTTGAATCGTAGCCTAACTCTAATCGAATTGTCAGAAAAGCGCACTTTGCTCGCACTGGCGCACACTAGTTCAAATTTCAATTGATGCCATCATGGAAAGGTTTGTTGAATTATTTGAAAAGCGTTGAACCAAAAATATATAACTCAACAGCGCCACGTAAAATGTGATATCAGTCATTTTGTGGGCAGGATATTTGGGTGCGCCACTCTGTTTATACCTCGTTCAGAGGTTTTTTCATCTTATATTTGTATATTACGTTGACAATCCATCTTGAAAATGTTATTGTTAAGTGAAGTTTTCACGTTTTTAAAACTACAGCTTTGATTTCATTTCATTTCTAACTTAATTTTTCTCGATGTGCTAGAAGGAGACTAGCATAAACACAACAGCATAGCGTAAATTTTTTGAATCTTTTTAAGATTCAAAAGTCGATTTCTATGTCAAAAATAACGTTTTTCAAAAATGTTAAAAATACAAAATAAAGTAAGCCTCAATACCTTTCAAACGAGATCCGTACGTAGAACCTCTCGAAATGGTTGAGATATCTATCTTCAAAATTTACCCTTACTTTTGTAAAAAGTTGAAAATCGTAGTTGGACTTAAACTAATCGAATCATATATACATTTTTCAAATCCGAGATGGTCCATGTGAATTTTGATCGATCAGGTATGGAATGGTCGATATTGTATACATAACTATCAACATTTGACAGAAATTTGATGGATTGTTGTGGTTTCGATTACTTTGATATACAAGAGTGCTTGAATATCTTTTAAACGAAGAAAATTGTATGAATTTTTATACATAAATTAAAATTGTATAACATTCGAATTATTCGTGAAATAATTCACATACATCTTGCTGTGAAATGTTCACATGCATACAAATTGTCTATATATAAATTAAACTGTTCGACAATGTTTCTGACACAGATATTCCAGATGTCAAATATACATACCAAGAAGTCAAAATGTCAGAAGTTTTCCATACCAAATACATGAAATTTTCTGTGGGTACTGAGTGCATCCAACTTGGCCAGTTCAGTCAACACATCGTCGTGTACGACATTTATAGGTCGACGCGTCAAATGTCACAGGGACATCGCATGTCATAAACTAACATAACCCCAAAGATTGTATTTCAATTTCTGCAATTGTGCACCTTCATTTGAAATTATTTATTATTATATAAAGGGTGATCAATCTAGAGGTCCTTTTTTCAATGGTTTTTTTTTACAGATCACGCGTGAGTCGTATCAAGTTGGTATATTTTTCTTATTCAGTATTCATTGACATTTCATCATGCAAAGTCCTACACCAGGGCGTTTGCAAATCGTTCAATTTTATTACGAAAAAAACTTGCTGAAAATGTACTGTTTTCGACCAACAGTGATGAGGCCGAATTTTGGCTAAATTTTTACGTAAATAAACACAATTTCCGCATTTGGACTGTTGAGCAATTCGAACAGTATCAAGAAATACCATTACATCCACTCAGATTCATTGTTTAGTGTGGATTATGGGCCGCTGTAATCATCGGGCCAAAATGAGGTCGGCCGGAACGCAACCGTCAGCGGCACCCGCTATCGTGAAATGATAACCGACTATTTGATACCTTAAATTGAAGATAATGATGTCGGTGATATCTGATTTTAACAACACGACGCTATCACGGAGAACGGCAGTTCTCCCAGTGGCGCACCAAAAAATACACTTTTGAGTGCAACACTATATATACGCGAGTTTTTGGATTCTGTGTTGCCGGCCGATGTAATTCGTGAAATAGGCATTGGCGTGTAGCTTAGGACCAAACTAGACGAAAGCCGTCGTCAAAATGAATTTTTGTGGAACCAAAAAAAATTTCGCTTGGGGGACGTATGGGGGTGCTTTTTTCAGATTATATAGCATATCTCCCGGGAATAATCTTGACCACTGTTGTTGAAAGACCAATCGATAGTACTCCTCAATACCTTTCCAACGAGTGCTCAATCATCAAAATCGGTTGACCCGTTCAAAAGTTGTGTACGTTTTCCTCGAGAGGTAGGTTTCCCCTGAAAATAGCGTTGGTATGTGTGTGTGTGTGTGTGTGTGTGTGTGTGTGTGTGTGACGTACCTTCTCTCGATCTCTGTGATGTATGACATTATCTGGGGGGCAGTTCAAAACCGTCGAAAATGGCCGAATTCCCTTACTCATAAGAAATTAAGCAGGGGGAGAGTGTCGGGGTGTCGATTTTTTGGAAGGAATCTGTAATCAGGTTTGGTAACCACATCGAAAAAACTGAAAAATCCAAAATCGATTTTTTTGGTTTTTCGTCATTTTGACCCCCGTACCCATTACCGTAAATTCTGAAAAATTACACTTTGGTAGTACACCTCAATACCTATCCAACGAGGGCTCAACCACCAAACTCGGATCAACCATTCTCAAGTTATAGAAGTTGGAATTTCAATCATCATTTTTCCCAAAAATTCAGTTTTGGCTATATGTGTGTCAGAGTTGACAGGTTGACACATCAAATCATGCCAGTAATGTTTTGGCGACCGTGGTAGACCTCAATGGATGACGACCATGATCGACCATGATGGCAATTTTCGAAGTTTTAATTTCAAAGACGGAATTTTCGAAAATAAATCGTTCGAACATGTAATTTTCGATGCGAGGCGTTTTCCTATCAATTCGATTAGAGTTAGGCTACGATTTACACACTCACGGTGAGCCTGCAATCCAAAATGCGGTTGTAAATCAGTTGTATTCCAGTTTTGATTATAGCGAGTGTTGTTCAAAGATAATGAAAGTGAAAACGTTCGGGACTCGCACTGGCGCACTCTAGTTCACATTCATTGTAATATGGCATGGACAAATTGTTGAATGATTTGAGGACTGTGGAACGACAATATATTTTCACAAGCGCCACGTAAAATTTTATATCAGTCATTTTGTGGGCAGGATCTACTAGTGCGCCACTCTGTTTATACCTCGTTCAGAGGTTTTTCATCTTATTTCCCATACAGCACGTGAAACAAAGGCTTTATTGAGAAATCATTTTCGTGGGCAGTTATTTTCAGGTGAATTGGCTGCCTAGATCATATGATAACAAACCTCTAGACTTTTTTCTTCGGGGTTACATGAAGTAAGAATTCTTTGCGGATAAAGCAGGATTCGATTGAGGACTGAAAGCCAACATTGCTCGTGTTATTGGCCAGATTTCGGTCCCTATGCTCGAAACAGTAGGTGAAAATTGGACCTTCAGGAAGGACCCCCTAAAGCGTAGTCGCGGCCAACATTTGCATGAAATTATCTTTAAAAAGTAAATGTCAGGAATGGTTTTTTCGATTGATAACGATAATTTCCCGATTTATATGAACTTTTTGTGTTTTTTTTTTTAATTTTAAACGAGGAACCTCTAAATTGATCACCCTTTATCATTAATTCATTGAAATTCAAATAAATTTAAATGAGACTTCATAATAGTGAAAGCGAGTGAAAAACAATAAAAAGATTTTCCGAGATTTGCAGATCCAAGTGGATCCGAACGGATCCAAGTGGATCCGAACGGATCCAAGTGGATCCGAACGGATCCAAGATTTTCAAACATTTAATTTCATTTAATTTGCGACAGTTTTTTTCTGGATTTTTTTCATGTAAAATTTCCGAAAATTACTAAATGTGAAATTATAAAAAATACAATGAATTAAAATTCCGTAAAACTCAAAAAAATTCATCACAATTTCCAATTTCTTATAATAAACAGTTTGGTTGCATTTTGCCTAATTCAAACGACCGAAAAGCACCCTTCACAGAGATTAAACGTACTCATTTCATTTTAATTCGTTTTAGTTCAGTGACAGTGAAAAAGCACTGAATAAATTTACATGTAATTACCATATAACTGACCAAGCACGATTCAACCGTTTTTGGGGACGTTGTTGGTTTTTCATTATTTTTTTTCCATAGTATAAATAAATGTATCGTCTTCGGATAGCTTCGGTGACCATATTCTGACAGATCAACCAGAATTTGGTGGCATTCTGGTGAAGCAAACGTTTTTGATTTTCATCTGAAATTTGTCTCGGGCACTGAGTGTTATACTCTGTTTTTATGTTCATTATATTCCAAAAAACCAGTCTATTCTTACATAATAGATTCGTTCATATTTTTGTGCGTCTGTTATCCGTAACTATTCGACGCTGATAATATTGACTCAATTTGCTAGTATTTCACTAACAATAACTATTTTAATTTTCTATAGTTTATCAATGCCATCTTTGGTGGGGGGCCGTATAATAGGGCCCGTATTTTGCCTATATCTAATATTTTTCTGTCAAAATATTCACACTGACAAACTTTTCTATGAGAAACAATGGCACTTTTTGCAGAGCGTAGAATCGTCATTTTTTGTAGCAGTGTGTGAGAGTAGGGACAGTTATGTTTTTCAAAAAAAAAACTTGATAAATAGCAAATGACTTTCCGTCTCTTCTTGATGATATTGAATAATAATGATTTCCACGCATACACAGATAGCTAAAAATGTTTGTTTCTCTCAATTTTGCTTAATATGAACAAAGTGAATATATAAGCATATTTTCTTTCAAAATCGAACTAATGTGCACACATGCAAAGAAAAGTCTTGGACTGCATATATAAGCACAGAATGCCTTTCTGTGAATATTTCATCTTTTTACCAACATTTTTTTTTGAATAAAGAAAATTTAACTTACATATATAGTCTAGTATTATTTGTGTCTCCTTTCGCTTTTAGACTTATTATATATGGGCTGATTGCAGATTTTCAAGCCAAAACATGTATCAACATTCCCTAATTTTCCAATTTATGTAGAGAAATGTACACATATTCAAAATATTCACCAAAGGTTCTGACACTGCCGAACTAAGGGGCCGAAAATGCGACAGGAGTCCCAAAAAAAATCGATTCTATCTAGTGTACGAAAAAGGAGTTTTTGGTTCCACTCAAACCACAAATGGCTACTTGTGCGTGGAATTTCAAAGTCCATTCTATCTAGTATAAGCTGGGTCTCAGAAAAGTTGAGGACCGAAAAAAAAGGTCCTCAGCTCTTCATAGAGGGTCCACAAATTCACAGGGGGTCCGAAAAGTTAAGGGGGGTCATCTGAGACCTTGGAGGCTATGCCAAAACCTATGATATTCACTGCCGTGCATATTGGGAATTTTACTGTGCATATTGCTGAACATATTGGTGTTGCCTGATATCATATTATTAAATATGTGCAAATTATTCCATGATATTATATTATTTTAGCGTTGCATTTATCCCCTAGGTTATTACTTTTTCGCACATGAAATGTGCTCAGGAAAAGTATTGGTTTTGCCTCAAAAATTCAACTCCACATTGCTTGAGTAAATGAACTTCGTTCGAACTCAAATTTTGACCAGAGTCTCAGTTCACCATGGGAACAAATCTTGATTTGCACTTTTTTGATTTTGATACTCGGTTCTGATACTCGGTGCAAAATGGCGTCGTCTCGTCGTCGTCGTCGTCGTCGTAGTCTGTACGTTAGCACGATAACTCTCGAACGGAGTCTCAAATCCTAAAGTGTCAAAAGCAAATTTGTTCAGAATTATTACCGGATGTTTCCTATTGAATTTGAGCCATATTGGTGTAGCCATTCCAGAGATATGTGCATTCAAGAGCACGTGAGTCGGGTTTTCAGTACATTTTTACACAAAAACTGATTTTCACATTTTTGACTCTCCTGACTGTATTTTTCAACGAAAATTCATGCTGCTAGCGTCATTTGAATGGTATTCAAGCACGCTTGACGTTTTACGTATTCAAACAATGCATAAAATGTTTCTTCATGCCGAAAAATCATGAAATGTGAACACGTGTGAAAATGTACGAAATTTTTAGAAAATTCTCAGAAAATTGAATTGTTAAAAATGAAAATGACTCACAAATGGATTCTTAAATTGCACAGTATTGTCACCGGAGGTTTCCTATTGAATTTGAGCCATATTGGTATAGCCGTTTCAGAGATATGTGCATTCAAGTGCACGTGAGTCGGGTTTTCAGCAGGGCATACTATCCAATAAATTTATCAGCTTGAATATTTTTATAATATAAATTTATTAGATAAATTTGATGCGTCCACCGTATCGATGCGACGCTTCAAGTTAACATCCAAATTTGGATCGACGTAAAACAATGGAATCCATTGTTTTATTTGGAGAACTCAAGTTAACGTCTCGTGCAACTAAAACATTCAGTGTGACTATCAATGGAATGCATTGTTTTTTTTTGGAGCGTCGCATCGGTACGGTGGACGCATCAAATTTATCTAATAAATTTATATAATAAAAATATTCAAGCTGATAATTTTATTGGATAGTATGCCCTGGTTTTCAGTACATTTTTACACAAAATCTGATTTTCGCATTTTTGACTCTCCTGGCCGCATTTTTCAATGAAAATTCATGCAGTTTGCGTCGTTTGAAAGATATTGAAGTCCTCTTGATTCATTCTACATATCCGAACAATGCTCAAAATATATCTTCATGTTAAAAATTCATGGAATATGAATAGTTGTGAAAATGTACGAAATTCTTAGAAAATCGAAGTTTGATATGAATATATCTCAAGAAAGGAGTCTCAAATCGCAAAATTTATTTTGTCACACGATGTTTTGTGTTGAACATTAGCCATATTGCAGAAGCCATCTCCGGCCGACATGAACCATGTCTTATACATTGCCCAAATACAGTTCATTGTATGAAAAAAGAACATTTTCCCCGTTTTCGTGACAAAACCAATACTTTTGCTCTGAATATTCGATGATTTTAATTGAACAAGAGAAAAATCAAATTTCATATCAATGCGGAAAAGTCAGGATTACGAATGTAATTCAATTTATTCCTTATATTTCAAAAACGATTTTTAACTGGTTTTAAGAACTTGTAATTGTGATTTAATTCCTAAGTTAAGCATACCTTGAGGCGTATTAATACATAATTATGATTATGATTTTCTTCACAGGGAAAATTGTCCAATTGCATGCATACATATCACGGAGAACGGCAGTTCTCCCAGTGGCGCACCAAAAAATACACTTTTGAGTGCAACATCACGGAGAACGGCAGTTCTCCCAGTGGCGCACCAAAAAATACTTTTTTGAGTGCAACACTATATATACGCGAATTTTTGGACTATGTGTTGCCGACCGATGTAATTCGTGAAATAGGCATTGGCGTGTAGCTTAGGACCAAACTAGACGAAAACCGTTGTCAAAATGAATTTTTGTGGAACCAAAAAAAATTTTGCTTGGGGGACGTATGGGGGTGTTTTTTTCAGATTATATAGCATACTTCCTAGGGGGTAATCTTGACCACTGTCGTTGAGTGACCAATCGATAGTACTCTTCAATACCTTTCCAACGAGTGCTCAACCATCAACATCGGTTGACCCGTTCAAAAGTTGTGTACGTTTTCCCAGAAAGGGGGTGTCCCCCTGAAAATAGCGTTGGTATGTGTGTGTGTGTGTAAGTGTGTGACGTACCTTCTCTCGATCTCTGTGATGTATGATATTAATTTTAGGGGGTCTGGGGGGCAGTTCAAAACCGTCGAGAACGGCCGAATGTCCTTACATATAGGAAATTGAGCAGGGGGCGAGTGCCAGGGTGTCGATTTTTTTCAAAATTTCATAACTCCGCTAATACACAAGGTAGAAAATCGGCAGATACCGCAAATGAAAGGTATTGAGCTAAGCTACAATTTTTTTTGGTTTTTCGTCATTTTGACCCCCGTACCCATTACCGTAAATTCTGAAAAATTAAAACACTTTGGTAGTACACCTCAATAACTATCCAACGAGAGTTCAACCATCAAACTCGGATCAACTGTTCCTAAGTTATGGAAGTTGGAATTTCAATCATCATTTTTCCCATAAATTCAGTTTTGGCTATATGTGTGTCAGAGTTGACAGGTTGACACTATCAAATCATGCCGGTAATGTTTTGGCTACCGTGGTTGACCTCAATGGACCATGATCGACCATGATGGCAATTTTCGAAGATGGAATTTTCGAACGCCGGGAATTTCGAACATTAAATTTTCGAAGATGTAATTTTCGAAGTTGGAATTTTCGAACATGTAATTTTCGAGCCATTAATTTTCCAAGATTGAATATTCAACAAACCCAAAATTTCAAAATTTAACTTTTGGCTTATTTTGTCATATCTTCGCCGTATTTACTTCAAAGATACTAAAAATTTACACTTCGGTCGATGGAGTTGAACAGAATTTGATGATATATCTCAAAAAGTTGTTATTTTTAAGTGCTTTTTACAAATTGACCTTACAAAACTACTGATATAAGATGAAAAACCTCTGAACGAGGTATAAACAGAGTGGCGCACTAGAAGATCCTGCCCACAAAATGACTGATATCAAATTTTACGTGGCGCTTGTGAAATATATATTGTCGTTCCACAGTCCTCAAATAATTCAACAATTTGTCCATGCCATATTACAATGAATGTGAACTAGAGTACGCCAGTGCGAGCGAGGCGTTTTTCTATCAATTCGATTAAAGTTAGGCTACGATTCACACACTCACGGTGAGCCTGCAATCCAAAATGCGATTGTAAATCATTTGTATTCCAGTTTTGTTTATAGCGAGTGTTATTCAAAGATAATGAAAGTGAAAACGTTCGGGACTCGCACTGGCGCACTATCATAATTATGTATTAATACGCCTCAGAGTATGCTTAACTTATGAATTAAATCACAATTACAAGTTCTTAAAACCAGTTAAAAATCGTTTTTGAAATATAAGGAATATGCATATAATATGCATTTTTCTACCTTCCAGATAAAGGTAAAATATGGTTAAAATATGCATAAATTATGCATACAGCCATTACTTTTTGCAGCTTTACATATGCATAAATTATGCGAAAAGCCATTACTATTGGTTCACTGGGATATCACTGGAACGGCTACACCGATATGGCTCAAATTCAATAGGAAACATCCGGTAATAATTCTGAACAAATTTGCTTTTGACACTTTAGGATTTGAGACTCCGTTCGAGAGTTATCGTGCTGACGTACAGACTACGACGACGACGACGACGACGACGCCATTTTGCACCGGAGCTATCAGAACCGAGTATCAAAATCGAAAAAGTGAAAATCAAGATTTGTTACCATGGTGAACTGAGACTCTGGTCAAAATTTGAGTTCCAACGGAGTTCATTTACTCAAGCAATGTGGAGTTGAATTTTTGAGGCAAAACCAATACTTTTCCTGAGCACATTTCATGTGCGGAAAAGTAAAAGCTCAAAATGTTTGTAATATATAAAGATCGGATCATGAAAAAAGAAATATGGACTTTGACAAAGATTTCTGGGTTAAATGAAGTCTCAAAGTCGAAAATTTGTGACAAAACGTCAATTTTTCGGTAGACACCCATCCACTCTTTCGTCAATAACTTTGGAACGGATCGTTCAATTTGGATGTATTATGCACGAAAATTGATTAGAATCAAAATACCTTTCCAACGCGTATTCATTGAACATGATGTGATACGGAGTTTTGGAGATACATGCGAAAATGTTCGACTTTTCGGGCCAAAAAACGGTGAAAATCGATTTCTCGATTTCTCGACAAATCGAACCGATCCGACCAAATCCTTTGGGGTTTTGACTCAGGCCACTAAGTACTAAAACACCATATATGTCGTTGCTCTGGGTCAGAAACCTTGTCGACCAGTGTTATGGGCTATGCAGAGTTTGAGAGTAATTGGTACACTTTTTCGTGTACTTTTTTTAGTACAAAAAATCTTAAAAATCGGCCAATATTCTGCATGCTGGCCCAAAATAATACATTTTTGATTTTTGAAATAAAAATGGGGGTTTTTCCCAAGTTTTAATACTACGCAAATTTTCAAAGAAATTCTTTTTATATTTTTAAAACTATAAGCCACAAGAGATCTTTCAAATGGTGCAAAAATCTTGATTTCTGTAAAAAAAATGCGACTGTAGAATCTCAAATATGTGCATGCTTTTGATGGCCAGTTTTGGAAGGATGGGTTCACAATATCAAAGGGACTTCATTTCAAATGACGCAACCTGCATGAATTTTCAATGGAAAATGCGCACTAGAATTCACATCGCTCCTGAACGCTTAGATCAATATTGCTCATATTAAATAGGGAACATCCGGTAATAATATCGAACAATTTCAGCCAGAGAACCAGTTTACAGAATGATCTAAATTTTTTTAACAAAAATAAGTCTAAAAACTAATAAAATGTTCAAAAGAAATCGGAGACCCATCGTATAAATTTTTTCTTGAATACGTGTGGAATTGAAGGCATTTTTTCATATTTTTTTAATTCACGAAAATAGTGTCACTTAAACCACTGGAACCCATGAACCAATCTTTGAAATGTCATGAAATTTCGACAGGAATTCAAAAAAAGACTATAATTTTCGAGTGAAGTTGAATTTTGCCAAAACAAATGTTTTCTTTACTTAGGTCTAAAACTTCTTGATCCATGAGTTATAGGGTTGAAAAGTGTATTTTTTAAAGTGTAACTGGTGGAATTACCTTTCTTCGTGATATGTTATGAATTAAAAGTAATAATAGAAATGAAATTGATTCTGTTCTTTAACAACAAAAAATACTCGATTCCTCGATATTCATCAGAAATGGCTTTTTAACAATACCTAGACAAAATCTAGCTAGTTCCCTTCTAAAACTCAATTGCCCTCATAATGGTCCCCTAAATTGAAAGATATTTTCGTAAAATTGAAAATTCCGAAACATAATAAATATTTTAATGCCCGTTCCAATCATGTCATCTCGTAAAAACTTATTCCACAGAACAAACTACTTTGCAAGCTAACAATAGAAAGTTTCCGAAAAGCTTAAAATAACAAATCTTGTATTTATTCAATAATACAATTTATGCCGAAATATATGTTTTCATGGCAAAATAACAATTATCTTTCAACCTGAAACCTGGAGCCACCAATAGAGTCTGAAAAATAATGAATATAGGATTTTTAGGGTTGGGCATATGTGAGATAGCTATTTCGCTATACTATTTTTTCAAAAAAATAGGTATAGCGCGCTATACTATTTTCATGAATTTTCGAAAATAGCGCTATTAAAAAATAGCTATTCATTTCAAAAATAGCTTTTAAAAATAGCTATTTTTCGCCAAAAATAGCTATTTTAATAGCACAATTTTGGTATTTTGAATAGCTATTTTTTGTGCGCCACTTCACAAAACAACATGCGCAGACATGCACAGACATGTTCAAACATTTACAAAACATGTACAAACATTTTTTCGTATGAAAATAGCTATTTAAAATAGCAAAATTTTGCGATTGAATTCTTCGTGAATATTGTAAAAAAATAGCTATTTTTTCCCGAAAAAAAGCTATTTCTTGCGAAAAAATAGCGAATAGCTATACCTATTCGGCATAAATATAGCTATTTTTAAAAATAGCTATTCCGAAAAAAATGCGGAATAGTATAGCTATACTATATATATAGTATAGCGCGCCCATCCCTAAGGATTTTTATATAAATTTTATATATTTCGGCCAAATCCATTAGAAATTGTTTGAATTACTGAACATTTTCATATTAGCATTGTAATGATTTTTTTTTAACAAAGTTCATTCCTTGAGCACTCATGCTCAAAAAAATATTCTTTCAAAGAACTGAAAATATATTGAAATTTCTCATTTGCTTGCAATAAAGTAACTTATAAAATATGTTGGTTTTTGATTCAAATCAGTTTATTTCATTATTAATAATTATATATTCATAAACTGTGGTTTTTGTGTTCACTTACATTCTAGGAATATTGAATTTAAGATGTTTTATAACTGATGAAAATTCTGTTGACGGAAAGAGCAGATGTATTTTGTGTAGCTTAAATTCGACATATATAAGATTTTATGGGTGATACATAGTGATATTTGCTTTGCATGTTATATTATTTCATCATTCAAGTTTTCTTGACATAATTTTGAAGCTAAAAATATGAATTGTAACTTATCAAATTATCAGGTTTATTCATTAAATAAAAGCCTGAGACATGGTGTCTAAGGACAATGGGGACAATTAGGCATATACTCAAAAATAAGCTGTTATTTCAATTTGATCAATCGCATGACCGATTTTGTTTTTGCTTTACATAATGATATAGATTTAAAAAATGAATATTTGGTTTGTCAATGGAGCAATAAAATTTTTCAGTGACTTGCTTTCAGTTAATGGTAGCTTTCAATTATTTTTTAAAAGCTTGTATCTAATAATATTTTTTCGTCCTTTTTCTGTCATGTATATATCAAATGATAAAATTCAAGCAATTATAAATAGTACGTACTTTAAATCTAACATTGACGTAAGTATGTAAGTTTTGACTTGGAATTATTCTGTATACAGGATTTTTTTGCATTCAACTCAGAATCATCGAGCAATTCGTATTATAATTAGTAAGAAATTAAATTATAGAATCTTGCCTTCAATTTGCTGGAAATTCCCCAATCCTAATAATAACCAGCATGACTTTGGTATCCATCGGATTTGGCATATCCTTGTGAATATGTGTTTGCATCTGAAAAAGAATAGGATATCATATAATTTCTGTATAGACCAAATGAGATGAAAAACCTCTGAACGAGGTATAAACAGAGTGGCGCACTAGTAGATCCTACCCACAAAATGACTGATATAAAATTTTACGTGGCGCTTGTAAAAATATATTGTCGTTCCAAAATCCTCAAATCATTCAACAATTTGTCCATGCCATATTACAATGAATGTGAACTAGAGTGTACCAGTGCGAGCAGGGATGTAAGCGGAGTCGAATTTGAGTCAACTTGAGTGAGCAGTCGACACTTTGTCAGTGAGTTGAGTCGAGTCGACCTCCAGCTCACTCCGGAACCGCTCGCTCACTCCAAACTCAACTCAACTCGTGGACCACGATCATAATCGTTCACGATTATTTCGTAATCGTGGACGATTATTTTCAATCGTGGAAGATTATATTCAAATCGTTCGACGATTTCGTTTATTTGTACTGAAATATTTTGACTACAAATGAAATTTTAGTAGAGTTGAGTTGAGTTTTCACTCGACTCCACTCAACTTTTCCGAGTCGACTCGCGAGCAGCAGTCGACCTCCAAGAAATTCTCTTGACGAGTGGAGTCGACTCACTCCACTTACACCCCTGAGTGCGAGTCCCGAACGTTTTCACTTTCATTATCTTTGAATAACACTGGCTATAATCAAAACTGGAATACAACTGATTTACAACCGCATTTTGGATTGCAGGCTCACCGTGAGTGTGTAAATCGTAGCCTAACTCTAATCGAATTGATAGGAAAACGCCTCGCTCGCACTGGCGCACTCTAGTTCACATTCATTGTAATATGGCTTGGACAAATTGTTGAATTATTTGAGGACTGTGGAACGACTATATATATTTCACAAGCGCCACGTAAAATTTTATATCAGTCATTTTGTGGGTAGGATCTACTAGTGCGCCACTCTGTTTATACCTCGTTCAGAGGTTTTTCATCTTATATCAGTAGTTTTGTAAGGTCAGTTTGTAAAAAACACTTAAAAATAACAACTTTTTGAGATATATCATCAAATTCTGTTCAACTCCATCGACCGAAGTGTAAATTTTTAGTACCTGTGAAGTAAATACGGCGAAGATATGACAAAATAAGCCAAAAGTTAAATTTTGAAATTTTGGGTTTGTTGAATATTCAATCTTAAATTACATCTTCGAAAATTTAATGTTCGAAATTCCCGGCGTTCGAAAATTCAATGTTCGAAAATTACATCTCCGAAAATTATGAGGTGTACTACCAAAGTGTAATTTTTCAGAATTTACGGTAATGGGTACGGGGGTCAAAATGACGGAAAACGAAAAAAAATCGATTTTCGATTTTTCAGTTTTTTCAATGTGGTGACCAAACCTGATTACAGATTTCTTTCATACTGAGAACATATTTGTAGCTTAGCTCAATACCTTCCATTTGCGGTATCTGCCGATTTTCTACCTTGTGTGTTATCGGAGCTATGGAATTTTGAAAAAAATCGACACCCTGGCACTCGCCCCCTGCTCAATTTTCTATATGTAAAGAAATTCGGCCGTTCTCGACGGTTTTGAACTGCCCCTCAAATTCCCTAAAAATAATGTTATACACCAAAGAAATCGAGACAAGGTACAAAGTCACATACATACATACATACATACCAACGCTATTTTCAGGGGAAAACTCCCTTTTCGGGAAAACGTACACAACTTTTGAACGGGTCAACCGATTTTGATGGTTGAGCACTCGTTGGAAAGGTATTGAAGAGTACTATCGATTGGTCACTCAACGACAGTGGTCAAGATTACCCCCTAGGAGGTATGCTATATAATCTGAAAAAAGCACCCCCATACGTCCCCCAAGCAAAAAAATGTGTGGTTCCACAAAAATTCATTTTGACGACGGTTTTCGTCTAGTTTGGTCCTAAGCTACACGCCAATGCCTATTTCACGAATTACATCGGTCGGCAACACATAATCCGAAAACTCGCGTATATATAGTGTTGCACTCAAAAGTGTATTTTTTGGTGCGCCACTGGGAGAACTGCCGTTTTCCGTGATAAATTAAATTCAATGCATTGGAATGTAATAAACTTTTGTCAAAAATTGTATATTTTCAACTCGTTGGTTTATATTTTCAAATTTTTACATTTTAAAGGTTTACGTCTGTGGCAGAATTACGAATGTAATTCAATTTATTATTACTTTTCCGCACATGAAATGTGCTTAGGAAAAGTATTGGTTTTGCCTCAAAAATTCAACTCCACATTGCTTGAGTAAATGAACTCCGATCGGGCTCAAATTTTGACCAGAGTCTCAGTTCACCATGGGAACAAAACTTGATATTCACTTTTTTCATTTGGATACTCGGTTCTGGTAGCTCCGGTGCAAAATGGCGTCGTCGTCGTAGTCTGTACGTTAACACGATAACTCTCGAACGGAGTCTCAAATCCTAAAGTGTCAAAAGCAAATCTGTTCGGAATTATTACCAGATGTTTCCCATTGCGTTTGAGCCATATTGGTATAGCCATTCCAGAGATATGTGCATTCAAGTGCACGTGAGTCGGGTTTTCAGTACATTTTTAGACAAAAACTGATTTTCACATTTTTGACTCTCCTGACCGTATTTTCCAATGAAAATTCATGCAGTTTGCATCATTTGAAAGGTATTTAAGTCCGCTTGAAGTTTTACATATTCATACAATGCACAAAATGTATCTTCATGCCGAAAAATCATGGAATATGAATACGTGTGAAAATGTACGAAATTCTTAGAAAATGGGAGTTTGATATGAATATAGCTCAAGAAAGGAGTCTCAAATCGCAAAGTGAAGATGGCCAATTTGTTTTATTGTGTCAAAGAATGTTTTGTGTTTTGAACATTTTGCCCATTTTCATGGCAGAACCAATACTTTCTCTCCTGGTTGAGACTGGTCGATAAATGAAATTGTTCAAGAGAAAAATCAAATTCCATATCAATGCGGAAAAGTCTGGATTACGAATGTAATTCAATTTATTTTAACTTCCATTACAACAAGGAAGTTAAAATAATGAATTAGTGATGGGTAATTTACCCGGTTTTGGAGTTTCGGGAAGAAACATAGGGTAAAAATCCGGAAAATCGGGGAATTCAATGGGTATTTATGGGAATTTATTCTTAATTTGAAAATCAACATGTCAAATTATGACTTTAATTTCTGTCATGAACGTGTGAACGAGAAGTCATTGTTTGAGTTCATTTTATGACTTGCTCGTTCACACGGCATGTGGAAATCAGAACAACGATTTGAATTGAAATGAAATGTTGAAAAATTTTAATTTAAAATAAATTCCCGTCAATTCCCAATTTTACAAAGGGAACCCAGTGAACCAATAGTAATGACTTTTCGCATAGTTTATGCATATAAAAAGCTGCAAAAAATATTGGCTGTATGCATATTTTACCCATATTTTACCTTTTTTTATGCATATCTGGAATATAGAAAAATGCATATTTTATGCATATTCCCTATATTTCAAAAACGAAATTAAACTGGTTATAAGAACTTGTAATTGTGATTCAATTCATAAAATAAGCATATTCTGAGGCGTATCAATACCATGAATGGGCAAGGTGGCCATGTTCAGGGGGGGGGGTTTAAATCCGAATTTCTAGGGGGGTAATTTCCAAAAAAACCAAAAATTTCTCAAGGGAGGTAATTTCTCTATCAAAAATGAACCAAATTCAATGGAAATCCGAAACAAACACAAAGAAGTGAATGCAGCCACACCAAATAAACAAAATTGATTGTGTACTTTGGCAAGATACCGTTCTCAGTGAAAATTTTAAACGGATGTAAAAGCGAAAATAATGTTCCAAACGCACGCATAGCCGAAGAAATGTTGATTCGAAGAAATAATCATTGTAATATCTCACAAATCACACTATCAAACCTTACTTGTTCAACAAAAATGTATATTTTACCATAAGGGGTAAGTTAAATTTCTTATCTCAGGGGAAGGGGGGGTAGAAAACCCCCTCAGTACCCTGCTTGCTATGATCAATACATAATTATGATCTTCTTCACAGAGAAAATTGTCCAATTACATGCACACATAAAACATACATATAGCATAAATAATGCATAAAAAAGGTAAAAAAAGTGTAGAATGAGTTAAATGCATAATTTATGCATTAGTGATATGCATAGATTAACCACTCATTTGGTTCATTGGGAATTTATTTCGGGCCTCGGGAAAATACCTAGTAAATGTCCATTATTTTTCTTCCCATCTACCCGGATGGAAATTTACTGCCCATCACTATTTGTAAAAACAATTTAAATGAATTTTTGCTTTTAATTAGACCTTTATATGTGAACTAGAGTGCGCCAGTGCGTGACCCCAACGTTTTCATTTTCATTATCTTTGAATAGCACTAGATATAATCATAACAGGAATACAAATGATTCACACCCGCATTTTGGTTTCCAGGCTCACTGTGAGTATGTGAATCGTATCCTTACTTTATTCGAATTGATAAAGAAATGCCTCGCTCGCACTGGCGCACTCTAGTTCACATTCATTGTAATATGGCATGGACAAATTGTTGAATTATTTGAGTACTCTGGAAAGAAACACACATCCCAACGCTATTTTTAGGGAAAACCCCCCTTTCTGGGAAAACATACACAACTTTTGAACGGGTCAACTGATTACGATGGTTGAGCACTCGTTGGAAATAGAAAGATTACCCCCTGAGAGATATGCTATATAATCTGAAAAAAACACCCTAATACGTCCCCCAAGCGAAATTTTTTTTGGTTCCACAAACATTCATTTTGACTACGGCTTTCGTCTAGTTTGGTCCTAAGCTACACGCCAATGCCTATTCCACGAATGACATCGGTCGGCAACACAGAAACCGAAAACTCGCGTATATATGGTGTTGCACTCAAAAGTGTATTTGTTGGTGCCCCACTGAGAGAACTACCGTTCTCCGTGATTCTGTGACAGGATGTTTTGTGTTGAAAATGAGCCACATTGCAGCAGCCATTTCGTGCACTGAGGTGCACATACCTGTGCCTAAATACAGTACTTGAAAAGAGAACATTTTCCTCGTTTTCTTTACAAACAATTATTTCTTTTGACGATGAATTTTTCAGAAAAATCATATAACCTGAAAATTTTCAATGCGGAAAAGTCGGAATTGAATGTAATTCAATTTTTTATAGTGACTAGAGGGCCTGGCGGTCGAGCGATTCGACCGCATTCTAGTTAAGATAATAAGTATATAAAACCATACATGCGCGAGTTAACAGAGTCCAGCTAGAATTTAAATTCCATTTAATTAAAAATTGTCAAATCAACATTTATCCATTTACACAAATAACCATAATAGTTAACAGAGTCCAGTTAGATTTTAAATTCCATTCTCACACTTTTGAATTTTTGAGTAAAATTGTCAAATCGGCATTTATGCATTAAATCCAGTTACACAAATGACCGTTATGTAACTCGACGCGATAAAATTCCTTTCTCACGATATGGAATAGGGCCGTTTAGCTAAAACATATAAATAAGCCAACCATTGTAACTTCATCGTTCAGTCTTAGAATAAAGATACACATAAGCACATAGTGCTGAGTAAAATCATTTTATTTTCAAGCCGTTCCAAACGTTTTCATTAACTGGGGGCTCAACACGGGGAAGTTCGTCAAAGTAAATTCATCAGTGATTTGAAGTGTAAATCGAACTTAGCCAATTTCAAGTGTAATTTAATTTGCATATGTACAAAGAATTACGCAAAATATCATCAAGTGTATGTGTGATAGATCATCTAAAAAATTTGTGGAACACGTACGACTCACACCGAGTATAAAAAATATATGTGAAAAGTGTCTGAATAATAGATACATTTTGTGGAAAAAGGAATAAAAAAAAAAACACAACAAAAAACTGAAAGTGACAATAAAAAGTGTATATGAGTAAAAAACACAATCGTGGACTTTTGTCAGATCCATTCAGCAGTGACACCGACATATCGGAACTTTTTAGAAAATTAAATCTACAAAACAACACACATTCACGTTCACACACAACAAACGATATGGAAGCTACAATTGAGAGATTGGAAGCACAAATGGCGGCATTAGTCGCTACCAATACGGATGTGACACGAAAATTTAATCAATTAGAAACAGCCCAAACAACACTCCAGGCCCAGCAATTAACGGCGGCCAACGTAGCAATTACTGAATACACTGACATTGTACCAACCTACAACACTGGTGCCGATATACAACTCGATGCGTTTAAGGTTATTCATGAGTTCAATGGTGACAGAAAAGTTTATCGCTCATGGAGAACACAGGTGTCTAAAATGATGAACCAAATTGCGAACTTTAAAACACACGCAAAATACGCAGCTGCTTTGTCAATTATTCGTGCTAAAATCACCGGAACCGCTTCGGATATTTTGATAAATAACAACACCGCTCATGATATCGACGCAATCATTGATCGCCTCGACTTCTCTTATGCCGATCAGAGGCCTCTTTACGTGATTGAGGCAGAAATGACAACCATAAGACAACACTCAAAAACATTGCAGGAATTTTATGACGAGGTCAATCAAGCATTGAACATGGTTTTAACGAAAATAGCAATGTCATACAAGGAGGCAGCCGAACAAAAATCGCTTATTGCTGAGACACAAAGGAAGGCCATTCGTACCTTCATAACTGGCCTGAATAGTGCATTAATTCGCACTACATTGTACAGTAATATGCCGAATTCATTGTCTCAAGCTTTTGCTATTGCCCAAACGATTCAGTATGACAATCAACATTTACATTTGGAATGGAAAATGCATGAACAACAAAGAAGCATGAAAAAACCTGTCGAAATAAAACCGAGTTCTAATCCGAATTTTCGCTACCAGTCGCAACCAATAAATCAAAACCAGAGGTCAAACGTTACTGCAACACCACAACGAGAAACCCCGACACCAATGGAAATTGACCGTTCTGGACAATTCATTCAAAAAAACCGATTCCAATCGAATGATTTTCAACAAATGAAGAGACAGCGTGAACCATCCTTCCAATACGTGAACAAACAACCATCTTTTCAACATGCTAATAAACACCAACGCGTTAACCATATTGACGAAACTGACGAAATTCAGTCAATTCGAGACGACTCAATGGATAACAATTGCGATTCAGATGATCAAGTTTGCCAGTCTGTTATCTCCGAACAAGGAAGTGTTTTTTTAGAAGAGTGAAGAATCTGCCATGCCTCATCAGAACCTTACGATCGGATGCGGGGGAAGTAAAAATTTTGGTAGATTCAGGATCAACAAATAATTATATTAGGTCAAATTTACGAATAGGAAATAGAACCAAGTTAAATATGACTCGAAACGCAGAAACAATTCATGGCTTTTCCCAAATAAAATACAAACAAGAGATACATTTATTACGGCAAAATTTGGATTTTTTTGAATTAAACGAATTTAAAGATTTTGACATGATTTTGGGCGAAAGGAGTTTAAGAGCGATGAAAGCAAGAATAGACCTGTTTGAATACAAATTGTATTATTCCCTTTCAAAACAAAAAATGGACTCACATCAAATAAATTTCACGAATGATAGCCAAACATATATGAACAGAATCAACGAATTAATGCAAAGAAATGAACAGATATACCCAATTTTGCCTTTCACGACTCAAATCGAAGCCACAATTAACACAAAAAATGATGACCCCATCTGGGTTAAACAATATCCATATCCGATGTCCGATCACGATTTTGTCATGAGTGAAATCGAACGACTCCTTGAAAACGGTATCATTCGAAAGTCTCACAGTCCATACAATGCACCAATTTGGACAGTACCTAAAAAGGGTATTGATGAAAACAACAAACCGAAACGTCGAATGGTGATTGATTATTCCAAATTAAATTCTCAAACGATCACTGATCGCTACCCCATCCCTGACATAAATTTAACACTACAAAATCTTGGTAATGCAAAATTTTTCTCAACAATAGATTTGGAATCGGGATTTCACCAAATCAATATCAAAGAATCAGATCGACAAAAAACAGCTTTTTCAATCAATGGAGCAAAATATGAATTCGTTCGAATGCCATTCGGTCTAAAAAATGCACCGGGCATTTTTCAGCGATGTGTTGACGACATTTTGAGACCCTACATTGGAAAATTTGTATATGTCTATATAGATGATGTGTTGATTTTTTCCAATTCGGAAGAGGAACACATGGAACATATTAATATAATAATAAATGCACTTCACGATGCCCACATGAAAATTTCGAGTGAAAAATCTCATTTCTTTAGCACTTCAATCGAATTTCTCGGCCACATTATCAAAAACGGTAGAATTACAGTAGACCCACGAAAAACCGAAACCATGCAAAATTATCCAATCCCCAAAACACTGAGGGAATTGAGAGCGTTTCTCGGCTTGACTGGCTATTATCGAAAATTCATCAAAAATTATGCAAAAATAGTGAAACCATTGACAATTCATTTACGTGGAGACAATGGTCAAATCGGAAAAAACCATAGTGCCAAGATTGCTATCGTGTTAGATGAGGCAGCTATTGATGCATTTGAGGTGGTCAAACAAAAACTCTGTGAACAGGTTGAACTATACCAACCGGATTTTAATAAACCATTTGAACTCACTACAGATTCGAGTAATTTCGCCATTGGTGCTGTTCTCTCACAAGGGAAACAGCCAATAACGTTCATCTCCAGAACTTTAAGCCAAACCGAGCAGAATTATGCAACAAATGAGAGGGAGTTATTGGCCATAGTTTGGGCTTTACAGAAACTACGAAATCTCCTTTACGGAATAGCTGATTTAACCATATATACTGACCACCAATCACTCAAATTCGCGATTTCCGAAAAAAATCCAAATAACAAATTAAAAAGATGGAAGAATTTGATCGAAGAGTTTGGCGCAAAAATCGAATACAAGCCTGGAAATGAAAATGTGGTTGCCGATGCATTATCACGGGTCAACATACCAATAGACAGTATAAATACATCCTCTCTTCAATCCTCTGAGCATTCAACACAGAGCTCACCCATAGAAACAATACCCAAAACATCAAAACCAGTGAACAATTTCCGCAATCAATTACATATTTCTCGTTCGAATACGAATGAATCGCTTGGCTCGACTGTTTTTCAAAATTATCATGTTCATAAACTGAAATTTACTTCAATTGAAAATCTTCTTTCACTCTTGAAACACACAATTTCCACCACAAATATAAACGCCATTCATACGACGGAGGAAATATTCTTCGAGATCAAAACTGAAATAAAAAATAGATTTCCAACGGCCAAATTCGTATATAGTCCGAGAAAAATAACAAATGTTACAGATCGTAATGAACAAATGCTTGTCGTTGAGACTACTCACAGACGAGCACACAGAAACTATCGAAACAACATATTGGAAATTTCGGAAACACTTTTTTGGCCACAAATCAGAACAGATTGCAAACGATATGTCAGTAAATGCGAAATTTGTTTGACTGAAAAATACGAAAGACACCCAAAAAAGGAAACATTGAAACCAACACCGATACCCATGCAACCGGGACATTCAATCCATATGGATATTTTCCATTTGGGTGGTAGATTGTTCATTTCCACATCTGATCGATTTTCTAAATATTTTTATTCAAGAGAAATTCCCAACAAAAGAAATTTGTCATTAGTCGTCGAGGAAATATTATCCCAGATTTATCCAAATAGTACTGATATCATGACGGATAACGATGTCATATTCACATCCCAAATGATGCTGGCATTGTTCCGACAAAAAAACATCAATCCCGTAACAACACCAGTAAGCCATTCCACTACAAATGGCCAAGTTGAACGAATCCATTCAACAATTTTGGAAATAGCGAATTCAATTGCTAAGCAAAACGCAACTGATACGGTCGATGAAGTTTTTTATGCAGTAACTCAATACAACAATACAATTCACTCGGTTACAAAGTTCAAACCAAGTGAGGTGTTTTTCAATAAAGTTGATTTCAATCTGGTAAAAAATAACATACAGGCAAATCAAGATCGGACTTTGCAGTATCACAATAAAGAAAGAGTCCATAAAGCATTTTCACCGGGTGATGTTGTTTTCATGAAATCCGATCGCCGAAGTAAAGACAAAAAAGCATATTTGAAGTACACGGTCAAAGAGGTTCACAAAGACACGATCGTGACAACGACCGGCAAAATAATTCATAAAGACAGCTTGAGGAATGTGTCAATTTAGCTACATTGCTATACGCATTTTTTGTGTGAATTTGGTTTGGCAAAGTAATCAAAAAATTATTTCCATAAATCCAGTATATAAGACCAGTAAAATGGCCTTGATTCATTCATTGTGACCAAAACTGCGTACGGTATTCATTCATTATAATCAGAAATCCGTAAATTTTTGTTAGTGTTTTTTCCTTCTCTCAAACATAGTCGGTCATGGGTTGGTTCGACTCTTCGGAGGAAACTATTGAGGAGAACATTGTGGACAGCAATGGTCACGTAAACAATAACATCGTAATACAGGAGGCCAGAGACACACACATCCAGGCGGCTCTAAGCGAAAAATTACTGGGCACTTACATTCTAATCAGCCTGGAGATGGTGAAGCTAACCATTTGCCTTTACAACATGTGGAGACGACAAATAAAGAGGAAATACAACACGAATAGCAATAACAAAAACGAACAACATGCATAACAAAAATGAGGACATTTTTTTTTCTTTTTCGGGGAGGAGAGTTAACAGAGTCCAGCTAGAATTTAAATTCCATTTAATTAAAAATTGTCAAATCAACATTTATCCATTTACACAAATAACCATAATAGTTAACAGAGTCCAGTTAGATTTTAAATTCAATTCTCACACTTTTGAATGTTTGAGTAAAATTGTCAAATCGGCATTTATGCATTAAATCCAGTTACACAAATGACCGTTATGTAACTCGACGCGATAAAATTCCTTTCTCACGATATGGAATAGGGCCGTTTAGCTAAAACATATAAATAAGCCAACCATTGTAACTTCATCGTTCAGTCTTAGAATAAAGATACACATAAGCACATAGTGCTGAGTAAAATCATTTTATTTTCAAGCCGTTCCAAACGTTTTCATTAACTCGCGCAGGGATTACTATGGGCTGACAATAGCAGCCTATCTGAAAATAGCAGATATTTTCCAAATAAAACAATGGATTTTATTGATAATCACACTGAATCTCTTCGGGCCACAAATTTTAAGATGTGGCCCGAAGAGATTTCGTGTGACTATCAATGGAATCCGATGTTTTATTTGGAAAACAAATCTTCGACTCACATGTGGGATGCATCTTTAAACGCAGATTTATGAACGCTTGAAGAGATTCAGTGTGGCTATCAATAAAATCCATTGTTTTATTTGGAAAATATCTGTTATTTTCAGTCGATATTTTTGCGACATCAGCTATTCTCAGCCCATTATAATCCCTGCATGCGCGAGGGGGGATAAAATTTCTGAAATATTCGATAAGTTCACAGACTCCAATTTTGATGCTTTGAAGTAGAGCAACCTTCCCCCCAGACCCCTAACCTATACTCTTTTGGGGAACACTATCGATTGCCATCATTGGTTCACCCCTGCATCCTCCTCACTCCCATATGCTTCACCCTGAAAATGTCTCCTGGACCAATTGTTGGGCTCTCAAATTCTCTAAACAATTCTTAAATACCATAAAATGCCATTGAATGACATCAAGTACTCTCAAGTACGCGTAGGATTGCTTAAATACGCCCAAATGCGCTTGAGTACTCTTACGTACATGTAGAAATTATGAAAAATATCCAATAAAAACATGAAAAAAACTATGATATGAAAAATCTCACTCTTTAATTGGCAAACACCCGTTTTTATGCAGGGCTTCTTCTTATGCCCCCCCTAAGTGTTTAAAAATCAAAGCGGTGAAGTGACATACAAATACGCTAGGGCACGAAGTAAGCTACGCCATGTGATTTGCATAGCGTAGTTAGGGCACAGAGTCTCATCTTTGCACCGCTTTGTTAAAAATGTCCCCATACTTTTTGGGGCCTCGCTTAAAGAATAAATTTATACCCGCTTTACCCCCTCCCCTATAAACCAGTATACCCCCCTTTTTTTGCTATGGAACAAATATGAACTTTTGTTTGCCCAGAGTGCACAGAAAAACCGCTAAACTATTCAGGGGGAAATGACATGGTTTTAAAGGAGACATGATATTACATATTTTTGAAAATATGCGAATTTTCACATTTTAATATGAGGAAATGTCCAACTTTTTTTAACATTTTTCAAATTTTTTCAATTTTTTTGAAATGTTTTGAAATTTTTCTCTATGTTGTGCACGCCTACGCATTTACAAAAAACCAAACGAATATCGGTTTAAAAATGCGTTTGTGAAAGGGATTACAACATTTTTGTTAGTTTATATGTGAATGTTCACATTTTTATATGGGGAAATCATATGTCCGAATTTTTCAACTTTTTTCAATTTTTTTGAATTTTTTTGAAATGTTTTTCTATGTTGTGCACACCTACGCATAAATATCTTTCATTTGCAAAAATCAAAACGGAAATCGGTTGAAAAATGTGTCCGTAAAAGGGATTACAAAATTTTTGTTAACGTATTAATATATAAGATGGGCAGTTAATTTACACCCGGGTAGAACCTTTGTAAAATTGGGAATTTATGGGAATTCATTTTAAATTCAAACTGTTCAACATTTCACTTCAATTCAAACCGTTGTTTTGATTTCAACATGTAAAAAAAACTCAAACAACGCTTCTCGTTCACACGTTCATGCGACAAAAACGAACTATTTCTCATCTTCAACAAAAAAAAATACAAGCCTAACGAATATGTATATGTACAGGCACAAAATGTAGAGGACATCTAAAATTTCTGTTAAACAAAACCACAAAAAGAAAACAAATCACCAAATCACTATTTTTGTTTACCCAGTAACTTAGCAATAGGGTTTTGCAAATTTATTCAGAACCAAAATGTATTTATGCCGGTTTTGTGTCACTATGTAAGAAATCAATAATGTATATTTTAGAACAATAGTATTTACAAAACAAACTACAAATTTTAGATAAAGGTATGGGGTGATACCTACTAAATTGTACACCAAACAAAAATTTTATAGTACCATTTCTTTGTACTTAGTATGGTAAGTGTTTTGGATCAATAAAGAAACTATTGAAAGAAAAAAAAAAAAAAATGCGACAAAATGAAGTCATAATTTGACCTGTTGATTTCCAAATTTAGGATAAATTCCCATAAATACCCATTGAATTCCCCAATATTCCGGGTTTTTACCCAATGTTTCTTCCCGATTCAGGTAAATCGGGTAAATTCCCCCATCACTGGTGAAAATGTGCTCAAATCTATGAAAACAGTTAAATAGTTGACATTCCCTTGTACTGGAAGTACCACTCATAAGTTCTAACGGGCATAGCCACAATATTTATCTTGTGGAGGATTGAAAAATACACAAACTGGGTGAATTTGATCAAAATCGTAGGAACTTTTTACGATTTTTGGTCAAAAATGTGCGATTTTCCCTAAAAAATGTCAAAAATTGAAAATCTTCGGGCACACCTACACTTTACTGACACTCAATAAACTAAAGAGTTTAATGTCGGTGCAGGTGGCTTAAGGCGTGAGGGTCACATATTTGAAGCACTTTGAATTGATTTCACACAAAAAAATGTCGCTCACCCTTCTTTTCCTGAGCCCATATCTTAGCAACTATTGGAGATGGAAAAGTGCTCTGTGGGGCAAATTTGTAGCAGGCGTCAAGCCCTCTCTAACAGTGTATAGAGTTTTGATTTCCATCAAGGAGTTGGCCAGATATTGATATTTGAAAAAATCAAAAAATTTCATGGAAAAAGTTTGTTTTTTCGATATTTCCGTTCGAAAGGTAAGAGTAAGAGAAAAGATATGATAAGGAAACTTGTAGAACTCGTCAAAATCAACAAAATTGTGGAAAATTGTTGCCATTTACCGTCTACCAGGTGACCGTAAAAACGCAAAATGTCACATTTGCAGCACCTTCAACATTTAACTCTATGTATCATATCTCCACTTTGGTTGAGATCGCTGTCTTAAGTTAGATTTTGATGTTTTCAAATTGATTCTGGCTAGAATATTGTATTTACGGGGTTTCTTAGGAGTTTCTTATGGATTTTTGGGGGTCTCATGTGTCCTCAGTTATTGGTGTCGACATAATATTTTCAAGCATTTTATGCATATTATGTATCTTGGGGAATTGAAAGTAATGGCTTTTAGCATAATTTATGCATACATAAAGCTGCAAAAAGTAATGGCTGTATGCATAATTCATGCATATTTTACCCATATTACTTTTCCGCACATGAAATGTGCTTAGGAAAAGTATTGGTTTTGCCTCAAAAATTCAACTCCACATTGCTTGAGTAAATGAACTCAAGTTTCAGTTCACCATGGGAACAAATCTTGATTTACACTTTTTTTATTTGGATACTCTGTTCTGATAGCTCCGGTGCAAAATGGCGTCGTCGTCGTCGTCGTAGTCGTTAGCACGATAACTCTCGAACGGAGTCTCAAATCCCAAAGTGACAAAAGCAAATCTGTTCAGAATTATTACCGGATGTTTCCTATTGAATTTGAGCCATATTGGTATAGCCATTCCAGAGATATGTGCATTCAAGTGCACGTGAGTCGGGTTTTCAGTACATTTTTACACAAAAACTGATTTTCACATTTTTGACTCTCCTGACCGTATTTTTCAACGAAAATTCATGCTGCTAGCGTCATTTGAATGGTATTCAAGCGCGCTTGACGTTTTACGTATTCAAACAATGCATAAAATGTATCTTCATGCCGAAAAATCATGAAATGTGAACACGTGTGAAAATGTACGAAATTTTTAGAAAATTCTCAGAAAATTGAATTGTAAAAAATGAAAATGACTCACAAATGGATTCTTAAATTGCACAGTATTGTCACCGGAGGAACCCTATTTAATTTGAGCCATATTGGTCAAGCCGTTCCAGAGATATGTGCATTCAAGTGCACGTGAGTCGGGTTTTCAGTACATTTTTACACAAAAACTGATTTTCATATTTTTCAATGCGTCATTTGAAAGGTATTCATGTCCGCTTGATGTTCTGATTATTCGAAGAATGCAAAAAATGTATCTTTATGCTGAAAAATCATGGAATGTGAATACTAGTGAAAATGTCCGAAATTCTTAGAAAATCGAATTGTGACATGAATATATCTTAAGAATAGAGTTTCAAATCGCAAAGTGATGATGGGCAATTTGTTAAATTGTGTTACCGAATGTTTCGTGTTGAAAATTAGCCATAATGCAGTAGTCATTTCATAGTGACGTGCACTAAAGTGCACACACCGTGCCCGAATACAGTATATCGTGTGAAAAAAGCACATTTTCCTAGTTTTCGTGACAAAACCAATACTTTGTCTCTTGACTAGTCGATTCTTTTATTGTTTAAGAGAAAGATCCAATATATTATCAATGCGGAAAAGTCTGGATTACGAATGTAATTCAATTTATTTTACCTTTTTTTATGCATATCTGGAAGGTAGAAAAATGCATATTATATGCATATTCCTAATATTTCAAAAACGATTTTGAACTGGTTTTAAGAACTTGTAATTGTTATTCAATTCATAAAATAATTACTCTGAGGCGTATTAATACATAATTATGATTTTCTTCACAGAGAAAATTGTCCAATTGCATGCATACATATATCATACATATATGAAATAATGCATGAAAAATGCATAAATAATGCATAAAAAAAGGAAAAAAAGGGTAAAATGAGTTAAATTCATGCTTAATTTATGCATTTGTGATATGCATACATTAACCACTCATTTGGTTCACTGGGTAGTTTTAATAAATATAACTATTTGAGTATAGTGGTCCAAAAGTTGTTTAAATTATTTTGATTGAATATCTGTTCATCAATGATTTCACTGTTCTATATGTTCGCGATCAATAATCGCGATTTCGATGGTTCATAAAATAGCACCCTGGTTAACTCGGAGCTGGCAACAATGTTCCACAATTTTGTTAATTTTAACGAGTTCTACAAGTTCCCTTATCATATCTTTCCTCTTTCTCTTACTTTTTGACCGAAAATATCGAAAGAACGAGCTTTTTCCATGAAATTTTTTGATTTTTCCACATATCGATATCTGGTCAACCCCTCGATGGAAATCAAAACAATATACACTGTTAGAAAGGGCTTGACGCCTGCTACAAATTTGCCCCACAGAGCACTCTTCCATCTCCAATAGTTGCTAAGATATGGGCTCAGGAAAAGAACGGTGAAGTTTTTTTAAAAATTTCATACCCGCCTATCTCCTACAGGGAGGACGAGCGACATTTTTTGTGTATATATGTGTTTTTTTTGGTTCCACAAAAATTCATTTTGACGACTTCCGTTTAGTTTGGTCCTAAGCCACACGCGAATGCTTGGAATACGAACGACATCGGTTGGCAACACAGAATCCGAAAACTCGCGTATAAAGTGAATTTTTTTGTGCGCCACTTTCGTTCTTCGTGATATTTTGAAGAATCTTCGACACAAAATTACATACCATATCCCCCGTACGATCTGCTATCGTATGCACCAGTTTGTGGATAATCAGATGAAGTGTTTCCATAATCAGTGGACGTTCCATATTGAGTTGAACTGTAATCTGGTTGATTATAGTTGCTTGAATAGCGGGTATCTTGTTGATAAGAAGAAGCACTGTGGAAATTTAATATTAATTTTTTTCAACTTTGTTAGATATATAATTGATTTACTTATAATCTTGCGAATATCCCTGGTTATGGTCGTACTCAGAAGGTTGTGGATAACTTTGAGAGTATTGTGAATATCCATTAGTCGTGTACCCTGACTGTGATGATGCTTGGCCATAGTTTTGTGTATAGTCATGTACTTGGTTCATCTGATCGTATCCGCCATTTCCTTGAAAAATATACAAAATATGATCAGTGTTGATATTCTAAAATAAATGTCACCGAAACAACAGATGTATGTAAATATTCCGACTAATCTATATATATGAAAATCAATGTAAATCCGTGATGTGCGCGATGATCTCGAGAACGGCTGAACCAAACCAAATTTTCACCACACCTTGGGGACCTCCTGGAGATGGTTTATAGCTATTAAAATCCGAAATCGATCGAGTCGTTCCCGAGATATGCCACTTCAAGAATGACCCTTTCCAGTTCCATACAATACAAAAACAACAACAAATACACGAAAACGCATGGCGTGGAGAGACAATGCAAACGCTTCTGTTTACCGTATGTTCTTCGTTGTGCTATTCATTCAACTACGTTGAGAAAATAAGAAACAAAAATTCTGGAAGTGGGTTTTTGGTGGACACAAGTATTGACCAGAACTGCTAATCAAAGATTCCCCCATATAGCTCCATTTTGTATGCCGAAAAATCGATTCGATCTAATGCACAAACACATACATACTCAGATATGGTTGACTTTTTTGAATATTGCAACATTGACACACAATCATGTGTCACATCTATTGTATCTATATAGCCGGTGGTATTTTCAATTGGATTTTTAAACTGAATACATGTACTTTTATTCTCTCCTTCATTTTTTCGCCATCTCCAACCGATCCATTGCATTCATTGATTATGGGAACATCACCACTGCCGAATGGTTTTTTTATCACGGAGAACGGCAGTTCTCCCAGTGGCGCACCAAAAAATCCACTTTGAGGGCAACACTATATATACGCGAGTTTTCGGATTCTGTGTTGCCGACCGATGTAATTCGTGGAATAGGCATTGGCGTGTGGCTAATTGAAATTTGAACAAGCGCGCGCCAGTGAATTGTATTAATCATTGTATTAAATTCATTTTGTTTACACAAATATTTTGGTTTGAATCGTAGCCTAACTCTTATCGAATTGACAGAAAAACGCTTTACTCACACTGGCGCACTCTAGTTCAAATTTCAATTGATGCCATCATGGAAAGGTTGTTGAATTATTTGAAAAGCGTTGAACCAAAAATATATAACTCAACAGCGCCACGTAAAATGTGATATCAGTAATTTTGTGGGCAGGATATTTGGCTGCGCCACTCTGTTTATACCTCGTTCAGAGGTTTTTTGATCTTATCTCAAATACAAGAAAACAATGCTACATTCCAAATGACATCGAACATTGTAAGAAACAATTTTATGCCGACGTTCAAGGTGATTACTTCATGCGGTATATCTTCATGCGGTATAATTCTGATCCAATGTCTCCTTACATTTCACATACATTACAGATCCAGGGTCAGATTTATCATCGAGCTGGCTCATTGTTGCCATTTGCTCATCGCGATTATTCATTCTTGCAAATATATTTCATTGGAGATGCAAATCGTGAATTGGATCGACGTTGTACAATTAGATTGTTCAAAACCGCTCTTGATCGTATGCCATCTGACAATCACAAAATCATAATAAGAGCAGGAAAAACTCCTTTTGGAGAGCATGCCAACGACCCATGATTTAATGCACCAACGATCGATGAAGTGGCCATTGTAATTGTCGGTGAACAGTCTCTACCACGCGATATTGTATTACATCGAAGAAATGAGCAAGCGTTCGCAAAAGTATAGCTTAGCAGCAAGCATATCGAATACTCGGCATAATATGCTTGCATATCGATATGCTGCGTTCTCTACGACGCGAACGCAACGATTAGGTTGTGTATTTTCATTGTGTGGAATCATCAGTTCAGTTTGTGTGTGTGCGTCGATACTGTGCATACCAATCCATTACGTTCGCGTCGTAGCGAACGCAGCAGATCGATATGCAATCATATCATGCCGAGTATACGATATGCTTGCTGCTAAGCTATACTTTTGTGAACGCTTGGAAATGAGCAATTACAACGTATTTAAGACCTTCACCGTAGCTATGATGCATTACAATACCCATGTGTTGCATTTGAAGGGTGATGATGGCTACCATATCAATATTCCAATGGTGGATCCACGAACAGGCCGTGATGTAACAAAAAAAGTTAGTGGAATGAAGTATAACGAATAATAATTCGTACAGATTTATGATTCGTCCACAAGAAGATAATTTCATTTTGAGTTGTGCCCGACTTTTCCATCAATACGCTGTGGATATGTATGCAAAAATTGAAGCGGAACGTCTCAATTATCTTCGATTCATTCAGACCAGATGGCGTTCGGAAGAATACATACATTTGCGAGACGCAGTGGTCAATGATGGCAACGTAAATGACATTGGACGTTTAACGATACTGCCATCAACATATGTAGGCAGTCCGCGTCACATGCACGAATACACCCAAGATGCAATGTCATATGTGCGGAAATACGGGAGACCTTATTTATTTCTGACATTTACGTGTAACCCACAGTGGGCCGATTTCACAAATAACTTATACGATGGACAAAAGTCAACAGATCGACACGACATCACCAATTGTATTTCGTCAGAAAGTCAAAGCATTGAGGGATTTGCGCTGCTGGATGTATTCAATTGAATGGCAAAAAAGAGGGTTGCCACACGCACACATTTTGATATGGCTGGTGCGCAAAATTACACAGGATCAAACTGATGACATCATATCAGCTGAAATTCCAGATGAAGCCACAGATCCAGACTTATTTGAGATTGTCAAGAAAAATATGATTCACGGCCCTTGCGGTGCACTAAATATGAATTCACCGTGCATGATCGATGGAAAATGTTCAAAGCGGTACCCAAGAGCATTAACTTCTGACACAATCACAGGCGACGATGGATACCCGTTGTATCGACGTCGGTCACTAGAAGATATTGGCCATACAGCAACAATCAGAATGCAAAATCAAGATATTGCCATTGATAATAGGTAGTGCCATACAACCCATTGCTGACATTTCAGTCTCAACGTCGAAATGTGCAATTCAGTAAAGTCAATAAAATACATCTGCAGTAAACATCAAGTGATATTGTAAAATTAGTTTCAATGTGAAAGTAAACATAGTGAAATTACAAGAAAACGTCATCCAATCGGTGATATGGCTGTACTTGGAACATTGCTCTATTCAGATGTACCGCATTACTTGCGGTAGTTTCTTAAAATTTCTTGAGACCAATGCTAGGAGTTTTCATTATGTTTTCTTAATTTTTTTTATGGGTGTAGCGAAGCGCACCGGGAATTAGCTGATGATAAATAAAGTAAAATCGGAACTAAGACCACTGCACTTTTTGCGCTGTGTTCTTGTCAAAAATCAGTAGACCATTCCATACCTGATCGATCAGAATTCACATTGAACCGCCCGGATTTGAATTAAATGGGCTTACATGCGTAAGGCTTACTGTAAAACAAAATGTTTAGGTAGCCGTAATAATGTGTCAATAAATATATTCATTCAATTATTAGCAACAGAACAAATCGGTTGTGTTTTATTTTTACTTTGCGAATTATACCACACAAGAGGTTATGGTCTATTTGTTCCACACGCTAAACTGCATACGTTTCAAGTTTTTTTTGTTAATTGATTGTGCTTCTTACGTTCGAATTTCGGATTTTTTTTTTAAATAAAAAATGTCTTCGTCAACGCCGAATTTTCCTAAACTTAAAGGTCGTGAGAATTTCAACACTTGGTTAACTTCGGCCAAGTCATATTTGATCATAAAAGGCTATATGGCAAATACTCGGACTGAACTTGCAACGTCGGCATCGGCAGCTGAGAAAGAAAAAGATGAAAAGGCGATGGCTGAAATTACGCTTTTATTAGAACCACAATGTTACACATACATTGAGGGTGCTAGTAACGCAAAGGAAGCGTGGAATGCGATAATCAAAGCTTTTTCGGACACCGGTGTTTGCAGACAATTGAATCTTTCGATAAGTCTGGTTACTTTGAAATTATCTGATTGCGATTCAATGGAGGATTATGTTCAGAAGCGAAACGTATTATGGCAAAAGAATAAGTCCGTTGGTTTCAAAATATGTGATTCAGTGGCGTAAATAGGGGGGGTGTTTTGGGGTTCAAACCCCCTCCGAAATCCTGACCGGCTAAATTTTTCAAACTCCAATTTACAATGCGTTGGGAAGAATCCAAGAGTTTGCAAATACCGAAACCTCTCAAAAAGCATTCGGTTATCAGCAAACAATAAAGAATAGCAATTTCATTGTAACAATGTTAGTTATCAAAGAAATATTTGCAATAAAACAACTTTTATCTGTGTACTTGCAAGGTAAAAACGTTGATTTAGCATTCGCCTTGGAAATATGCGAAACTTTGAGTATTTTATTGAATAACATGCGTGAAAATGCAGAAGTGAAATTTGGTACATTGTTCTAATATGTTCTAATAACACAACACCAACGCAATCGAGACAATTACGAAACATATTATCGCCTCGCACTATCCATTCCGTTTGTTGATCATTTCATAACGCACATAAATGAGAGATTTTTGAAACATAAAGAAATTTTGAGAAAGATTCAGGATATTCTGCCCAACAAAATTCACACTCTGACTGAAAATGAGCTCAATGAATCCGTCGATTCAATTTTATCACAATGGCCCGAAATTTCCATGAATTCAATCGACGAAGTAATAAAAAATGAACTTTATTTGTGGCAACAGAAATGGATAAATGCCGTTGAAAAACCCAACACTTTTATTGATACTATGAATTTCTGCAATGAGAGTTCATTTTCTCAAACGTTTATACAATTTTAAAAACTGTGCACAGTTACAGTTGCTTCGATTGAAAGGAGTTTTTCGACACTTAAACGAATTTAAACTTATCTGAGAAATGCCATTGGAGAGAATAAGTTAGCTGGTTTAGCTAGTAAATAGCTAGGACCTGAACTAATCGAACCATATATAGATTTTTCAAATCCGAGATGGTCCATGTGAATTTTGATCGATCGGGTATGGAATGGTCGCAGTCTTAAAATTTTTTCATATCCTACAGGTCTGTAATAATGAAACTTGAAAATTTGTGTTGCAGTATGTTTACTTGTAAGTCTAATAATTTTCAAACAATGGTGAAAATTTGAAATCGATCGGTTGAGTCGTTTTTGAGCTATCGTGGTAACAAAAAACGTGACAACAGACGACGGACGACGGACGGCGGACGGCGGACGGCAGACAACGTGCCACAGCCCCACATCAACATGAGCTAAAAACGGTCATACCGTATTCTTATGGGTTCCAAACTTATAGAAAAATCATTTTTGGGGTTTTCAAAATTTGGGCCAATCGCAATACTTTATTTTTACGCATCACGTGGTGTGCGGGAAAGTATAATTTATGCATGGTTCGATTAGTATGGGTACAACTAAGAAAAACCTGTGGTCGGTTGGTCGAAATTTTCAACTTTTCACAAACATTTGACGATCGATATCTCGACCATTTCGAAAGGTAAAAAAACCGATGGATCTCGTTTGAAAGGTATTGAGGCCTACTTTATTTTGGGTTTTTAACATGTTTCAAAAAAGTTATTTTTGACATAGGAATCGGCGTTTGAATCTTTAAACGCGATTATCTCGAAAACACGTATAAATTTTTTTTTGAGTAAGAGTAGGTTTCTGACCTCAAGCCCTTTCATCTGGCTTAGTCAAAAATATGGACACTTTCATACCCATCCCAATATTTGGGTTTGAATGCAGGGTCCGTTTTGAGTATAACTTTGGACAAATAATTATATTTCGCTTGCGCCCCGTAAAATGTGCCCCCGTTTGTCTCCAAACCACCCCCCCCCCCTAGCTACGCCACTGTCCAACTTCCATGACAGAAACGGTTGATCCGATTTTGATGGTTGGATAGGTATTGAGGTGTTACTACCAAAGTATGGTTTTTCAAAAAATGTACGGTACGGGGGTCAAAATTACGAAAAACCAAAAAAATCAATTTTCGATTGGAAATGAAAAAAAATAAATTGAATTACATTCGTAATCCAGACTTTTCCGCATTGATAATAAATTTGATCTTTCTCTTGAACAATAAAAGAATCGACTAGTCAAAAGACAAAGTATTGGTTTTGTCACGAAAACTATGAAAATGTGCTTTTTTCACACGATATACTGTATTCGGGCACGGTGTGTTCACTTTAGTCTTATGGCTAATTATCAACACGAAACATTCGGTGACACAATTTAACAAATTGCCCATCATCACTTTGCGATTTGAAACTCTATTCTTAAGATATATTCATGTCACAATTTGATTTTCTAAGAATTTCGTACATTTTCACTAGTTTTCACATTCCATGATTTTTCAGCATAAAGATACATTTTGTGCATCATTCGAATAATCAGAACATCAAGCGGACATGAATACCTTTCAAATGACGCAAACTGCATGAATTTTCATTGGCAAATACGGTCAGGAGAGTCAAAAATGTGAAAATAAGTTTTTGTGTTAAAATGTACTGAAAACCCGACTCACGTACACTTGAATGCACATATCTCTGGAACGGCTAAACCAATATGGCTCAAATTCAATAGGAAACATCCGGTAATAATTCTGAACAAATTTGCTTTGGACACTTTGGGATTTGAGACTCGATTCGAGAGTTATCGTGCAGACTACGACGACGACGACGACGACGACGACGACGCCATTTTGCACCGGAGGTACCTGAACCGAGTATAAAAATCAAAAAAAGTGAAAATCAAGATTTGTTCCCATGGTGAACTGAGACTCTGGTCAAAATTTGAGCCAAATCGGAGTTCATTTACTCAAGCAATGTGGAGTTGAATTTTTGAGGCAAAACCAATACTTTTCCTGAGCACATTTCATGTGCGGAAAAGTAAAAACGATTCGATCACTTATTTCGATTTACTCATCATCTGAATCGTCATCAATCCTCAAAACTTCACCATCTAATGTTTTTATTTGATAAGCTTTTAAAAGATAAATATTTTGAAGCAATTTCACGGAGCAATTTTGGATTCGTTTTGATTTTGAAATTCTAAACATGAATATTTTAGATTGACTTTAACTGTCAAAATTGCATTCAGCGTTTTGATATTTTTTCAATTTAGTCTATTCATATGTCCAAGTTTTGTTTACTCCAGAAAATACTCATTCTACTGATGAAAACAGAACGTATTCAACCATGGTTGAAATGCATTTCAGCCATTTCGCTGTATTCACAATCATTATTTTCAAAATTGTTAAACATTTCAGTCCAACGTTTCACAGTGGAAACTTTGTCTTTTTTCCATTGTTCAATTTTGTCATCCGTGCAATGGTTCTTAACGTATAAATGATCTTTTTGATATTTTTAAAATCGGTGAATATGAACGTGGCTTAATTGAAAATAACTTGGTGTTTTCATGTATTTGTGTACGCATACAACGAAGTTTCTCCACATCAATACTGTCGTCCAGTAGTGACAACAATGTTTTACGGCGTGTTGAATGTTGTCGTCGATGAGCGACAATCGTGCAATTCATTAACAAGACTAAATTTGTGCTGTCGTTCCCGGGTGACAATATTGTAACCCAGAAACAAAAGCAATATCATCATTAGGGAGTCGGAATTTGTGTTCACTAATTCCTGAAAACAGGAACTACAAACAATTTCTGTTCATATTCACGACAATGCTGAATGTTTTTGTGAACGCATACAACAAAATATCCTGGATTTGGCATATTATTTTATTCATTTTTGTCATTGCGTATGTAACGACAATATTGCTTTCGTCGGTAAGCGACGCGCAAAAATTCAGTCTCGTTTATGAATTGCACGATTGTCGCTCATCGACGACAACATTCAACACGTCGTACAACATTGCTGGAGAAACTTCGTTGTATGCGTACACAAACACATGAAAACAACAAGCCATGTTCATATTCACCGATTATAAACATATCAAACAGATCATTTTATTCGAGACTTATTATACATAAATTGTGCGTGCAGTTTCGTTGCATTGTTATCAGCATCGTACAAATTGTCCGCTTTCAATCACGCTTTCAAATTTGTTTCACGTTGGAATATTTTTCATTGGTGGCTTAAGTTGAGTGGTCCATAAATCTAAGTATGCAGTATGTTTATCTGCTGTAAAACCAATAAGATGAAAAACATCTGAACGAGGTATAAACAGAGTGGCGCACTAATAGATCCTGCCCACAAAACGACTGATATAAAATTTTACGTGGCGCTTGTGAAATACATATAGTCGTTCTACAGTCCTCAAATAATTCAACAATTTGTCCATGCCATATTACAATGAATGTGAACTAGAGTGCGCCAGTGCGAGTCCCGAACGTTTTCACTTTCATTATCTTTGAATAACACTGGCTATAATCAAAACTGGAATACAAACGATTTACAACCGCATTTTGGATCGCAGGCTCACCGTGAGTGTGTAAATCGTAGCCTAACTCTAATCGAATTGATAGGAAAACGCCTCGCTCGCACTGGCGCACTCTACTTCACATTCATTGTAATATGGCATAAATGTGGATCTTGGAAAATTACAAGTTCGAAAATTAAATGTTCGAAAATTACATGTTCGAAAGTTACATGTTCGAAAATTAAATTTTCGAAAATTATATCTTCGAAATTAAAACTTCGAA